>NAJN01001165.1:0-13467 GCA_005059845.1 Cryomyces minteri
GAGTGAGGACTGGATCGACAGCATATCCAGGACTTTGAACTGGAACTCAAGACAAAGACAGAAGGCGTTCGACTCGAAGAAGGAAGATGGGGAGAGCAAACGACCATCGACTCAACTTGACGTGTAACGTGCATCAACAGACTAAAGATGCGCGAATCTCGTGGCTTCGAAACTACTTCAATCCGCAGTTGGTCTGTCACTAACCCTTCAGACGGGGAGCAGAAGACACACGGGCACAACTTGTCTTATCGCATGTCATCAGTCCTCCGACTGCGCCTCCGACTGCGGTAGGAACTAGGTAGCACTCGATTCGCAAAGTCGAGCGTGATTCGAGATTATCGGGCGCACAGCCATGAACTCGGTCCATCGGTCTCAAACAAGACTGCGCAATGCGTTATCACAGCCTTGCTGTGTCCTTCGAGAGTCATTCTCGTTGGCCGTAGTCTGTCTGTGAACTCCTTCCACTTGCGTTACCCCCAAGCATCTTTACAATACCGTTCTGGCGGTCCCAAGTTGTCGATGAGTTCCAAGTGTAGAAGCCTTACGCATGACTGCTAGGCCATCCCTGCGAGGCACACGGAACATGGGAACTGGTGCTGTGTGTAGATTTTATTCCACGCCGTGATCCTCCGTTGCGCAAAGCTTGCAGAATTCTTCTGTTGAAGCCACACCCATGTTGACGAACCGCCCGAAACCCGTCCCGTAGTAACAGTAGAAACTGGTGTTCTTCATAAAGCCTAGCATTAGTACAGGTTTAACGCATATGTGATCTATTCTGGTCAACCATAGCAGATGGAATAACGAAACTACAAGCTGTGCGCCCCTGGCAAGTTCTACCACATTGAACGCCTCCACTCATGACTCGGACTCGTTCTGGTCTTCCGCTTGTCAAAGAACGTTCGTGTCATCTCTAGAATACAAGTGGGCGCAATGCAGAACCTGTAGAGGACGGTAGTCTTTAGAGACCCAATCACCACTAGTACAAGAACTTCAGCACTTTGAGGGGTGCATCCAACCCTCATGTGTCACGTCTTGATACAAATCCTCGTCCGTACGAACTGTCAAACAGACCGTTGTTCGAAACTTGCGTCTATAATACTCGGGAGTCCATACTCCGTTCACGCCGAGAATCACAAGCTTGCTCGTATGGTTCGTTATTGATGCCGTGCGTAGGCCAGGGTGTTGCAAGCTTCAAGACAAACAACAACACGGGGCACGATGTTTCGATCGTTGACGGCAATGAATTCGAGTACCTAGCCTTGGACATGTATGGCCACACCTCATTGAAGCGCCTTCGAGATCTCTCTGCGACTAGCTCCTTAGGCCAAAAAGGTTCTTAACGGATGCCTTGAGATAGGTCAGCACTGCGATCTTGCAAGGCTGTGCCCCTTCATTTGCACCATTCCCGGTGATCGAGAAGGTGTTGACAGCTCTCACAAAGCCCCCGCCAGGAACCCACCCATCGACCAGGTCTTCTCCTCTCTCCCGAATAGCTCGCTCTTCTCCCCTGACCAAACAAAGGCCCACGTCATGAAATCCTCCAAATTCCCGTCCTCCAATATAACCACCGCAATGACCCACTCCTTCCGGCATTTGGCGCCCTCGTGTTCCTCGATGGCGGCAAGATCCCTCACGCCTTGTCCGAAGATAATCATGCCGTCCACGAAGTCCCTCTTGCCGTCTGCTGGCAAAATTGCGGGCAGATTTGACTCCCGAATTACGTATCGATGATGTCCTGGCAGGATGGCCGGCGTTATCCACCAAAGAACATCGGCATTGTTGTTCTTGTCGAGGAGAGATGACAGAGTGCCAGGCAGCATGAGCAAGCCGCACACAAATATCGGCGGCCATTTGGATAGGCTCAGCTGTTCGAACTCCGATCTTGACATTCGGCGCCGGAGGGCTAGCTCGTAAAGTACTGGAAGTGGCGCCGCGACCATGTCGGGTGTCAGGTTGGTGTCTTCAAGTTGCCGTGATGGCCTCGTCAAATGGGCATTATCCGACATAATGAGTGATATTGTGTCTTGTTGAGCTGACGGTTACGTGTGAACTGAGAGAAACTTGTAATCTGTCTGTATCAACGCTGCGGCTAGACCCAGTCGGCGTGAGACAGTAACAGAAGTTCTGGCTCAGTCTGTGCCGTGACTGCTCACGTGCGGAAAGGACAAAGGGGTGTCTCGAGTTATTGGCATAGCTTCAATGGGAGAACCGCACTACGCAGGGAAGCAAGAGGAGACCAAGGAATCATTGTTTCTTGGACTGGCATGGGGTTAACAAGCTTGTTGAAAGACTAGCATGCTCACGAAACTTGTACCGAGTGCACATTGTGATGGATGACGTTCCTCTTTGTTCCTCTACTGACTGAATCTGGGATAGAATGTCATGTTCGTGCTGTCAAGGGACTTTCAGCTACGGAGGTCTCCCCCAGAACAGGGTACGTAGAAAGCTGAGAGGCGTGACATGCAGCGTTGTGGGCGGCCAAGCACTACCGAGAGCTTCCCCAGCAGTCACTGTTCATCTGACCGCCGAAGCTGCCCAAGTGCGGGAGCACAGCACTCGCTGGACTCTGCCTGGGACCTTATTGAAACAGGCCGTGATGGCAACCTAGGCAATGCAAGCGTTGCGTGTGTGCTCTAACTCGTTGTAACTTCAAATGTCTCTTCCATCCGTTTCTGTTAGACGTGGATGGCTCGCTTACGTACTCGCCGCCTCGACGCTTGGACCTCTGTAGCTTCAACACGTCTACATCACTGGCCTCTACCAACGCCTCAAGCTTACCTCCTTCCATCCCTCTCACACTCTTCCCTTCTCGCATCCCAAACATCTCTCAAAAATCCCACGTCTGGGACATCCATCGACAGGAACGCCTGAATCCTACTCACGGCTGCACACCTTCGAACAGCCGCAAACATGTCGGCCGAACCGGATCACGCAGCACACAAGCCAAAGGTCAACCTGAAGTAAGTCTATCGCGGTCATCAAGGTCATCTCGAGAAGATCCAAGCTGACTCTTGCACAGTGACGCTTCCGGCGCCGAGAAGAAAGAGGTACCTACCAGGCTACCACGCAAGCACCGCATGCATATCAGACTAATTAGGCTCAGGTCTTGGAAACATCCACAGCCATTCTTAGAAAGAAGAAGAAGCCAAACTCCTTGATGTGAGTGGACCGGACCGCACTGCCCAAATGCTCACCGACCACGTGTCGAGCCTGGCATCAAAGATATCTGAACTGACCTGTGGCAACAGCGTTACTGATGCAACCAACGATGACAACTCCATCATTGCCTTATCGAACAACACCATGGAGACACTACAACTTTTCCGTGGCGACACGGTGCTAGTCAAGGGCAAGAAGCGGAAAGACACTGTCCTCATCGTCTTGGCCGATGACGAGCTGGATGATGGCAGTGCTCGCATGAACCGAGTTGTCCGACACAACCTCCGGGTCAAGCACGGCGACATTGTCACAGTTCACCCATGCCCGGACATCAAATACGTAAGCGCCTCTACACCGCGAGATTTGACATCACCGGGATGCTGATCATGTCACTCTATACAGGCCAAACGCATCGCTGTTCTTCCTATTGCCGACACTGTCGAAGGCCTCACTGGCTCTCTCTTCGACGTCTTCCTGGCTCCATACTTCCGAGAGGCTTACAGGCCGGTACGGCAAGGCGATCTCTTTACAGTCCGCGGTGGAATGAGGCAGGTAGAGTTCAAAGTTGTAGAAGTCGACCCTCCGGAGTTCGGCATCGTGGCGCAAGACACAGTCATACATTGCGAAGGAGAACCCATCCAGCGCGAAGATGAGGAGGGCAACTTGAACGAAGTTGGCTATGATGATATTGGAGGCTGCCGAAAGCAGATGGCGCAAGTCCGAGAGCTGGTGGAGCTGCCTTTGAGACATCCACAACTGTTCAAGTCGATTGGTATCAAGCCTCCTCGAGGTATCCTCATGTTCGGACCACCCGGTACCGGAAAGACGTTGATGGCTCGCGCTGTTGCCAACGAGACTGGTGCATTCTTCTTCCTCATCAATGGACCAGAGATCATGTCGAAGATGGCAGGTGAATCCGAGTCGAACCTTCGAAAGGCGTTCGAGGAGGCGGAGAAGAACTCTCCTGCGATTATCTTCATCGACGAGATTGACTCGATCGCTCCAAAGCGTGACAAGACGAACGGAGAGGTCGAGCGTCGTGTTGTTTCTCAGCTGCTCACTCTCATGGACGGTATGAAGGCTCGTTCCAACGTTGTCGTCATGGCTGCTACCAACCGGCCTAACTCCATCGACCCTGCTCTTCGTCGTTTCGGCCGTTTCGATCGCGAGGTCGATATTGGTATTCCTGACCCCACTGGCCGCCTCGAGATCCTACAGATTCACACGAAGAACATGAAGCTGGCGGACGATGTCGACCTCGAGTCCATTGCAGCAGAGACCCATGGTTACGTTGGTTCTGATGTTGCATCTCTGTGCTCAGAAGCTGCTATGCAGCAGATCAGAGAGAAGATGGACTTGATCGACTTGGACGAGGACACCATCGACGCAGAGGTGCTGGACTCGCTCGGAGTCACAATGGAGAACTTCCGCTTCGCCCTGGGTGTTTCCAACCCGTCTGCTCTCCGCGAGGTCGCCGTCGTCGAAGTGCCGAACGTTCGCTGGGAAGACATTGGAGGTCTCGAGGATGTCAAGCGCGAGCTCATCGAGAGCGTCCAATACCCCGTGGACCACCCGGAGAAGTTCCTCAAGTTTGGTCTCTCCCCGTCTCGTGGTGTGCTCTTCTATGGCCCGCCAGGTACTGGTAAGACCTTGCTCGCTAAGGCTGTAGCGAACGAGTGTGCAGCCAATTTCATCTCTATCAAGGGCCCCGAACTACTATCCATGTGGTTTGGTGAGTCGGAAAGCAACATTCGAGACATCTTCGACAAGGCTCGAGCTGCCGCACCTTGCGTCGTGTTCTTGGACGAACTCGACTCCATTGCAAAGTCCCGTGGTGGGTCCAACGGGGATGCTGGCGGTGCATCGGATCGTGTTGTCAACCAGCTCCTGACCGGTAAGTTCATTTCACATGTGATGTCCAAAACTTGGTACTGACGATCCTGCAGAGATGGATGGTATGACCTCAAAGAAGAACGTTTTCGTTATCGGCGCGACGAACCGTCCCGAACAGCTCGACAACGCCCTCTGCCGTCCCGGTCGTCTCGACACTCTCGTTTACGTGCCTCTGCCAGATGAGGCTTCTCGTGCTTCTATCCTCAAGGCACAGCTTCGCAAGACGCCCGTCGCCCCCGACGTTGATATCAACTTCATCGCCAGCAAGACCCACGGCTTCTCCGGTGCCGATCTTGGCTTCATAACCCAGCGCGCTGTCAAGCTCGCCATCAAGCAGTCAATCTCCCTTGATATTGAGCGTACGAAGGCTCGTGAGGCAGCAGGCGAGGACACCGCCATGGACGAGGACGCCGATGCTGAGGACCCTGTTCCAGAGCTCACCAGAGCTCACTTCGAGGAGGCGATGGCATCAGCCAGACGTTCAGTCACTGATGTTGAGATCAGAAGGTACGAGGCGTTCGCTCAGAGTATGAAGAACTCTGGCGGTGGCAGCGCCTTCTTCCGCTTCCCAGAGCAGGGTGCGCAGCAGAACGGCAGTGCTGGTCAATTCGGCGATGCTGGCGGGAACGAAGATCTCTATGAATAGGAGCACAGGGTTGGGTATGCAAGGTTGAGGAGATGTGACGATGTTCTCCTCTCGTGCGACTGCAAGGTCGCTGCTCTCGGATGACGATAGACTGTGCTTCTACAATCCGCGCATGGTCTGCGTAGGTACCTTGGCGGATAGGGGCACAACGTTTTCTTTGGCTCCAATTAGTCCCATTGCTGGCGGTCACTCTGCATAGCCCTAGTAGCTTAGCAATAATACTGCATAGATTTAGATTGACACACTCTGACTCTTGAGTGATGCTGCACCGTTCGAACAACACCGATGGTGCACGGAGACGCCGCTCATCCATCCCTCCGTGCCCTTGATCCCGATGGTATCAACCGTATGAACTCCATCCCAAGCTATCGTCAGATGCACGCTTGACTTGTCCCAGCCGAAACGTCGTCTCCGCTCACCCCAGTTCCATTGACCACTCCCACCGCAAAAGAGACCGGCTCATCCTATCCCAGTTCTTTTCTCTCTTCAGCAAGGGTCAGGAACGACAGTAATCGAGTCGAGAAACCAAATCGACCCTTATTCGAATGTCCAATCGCAGACCTTCTCCAACTCAGTTCTGACAGCCTTGATACCCTCTCTGACCGCTTTCTCCGGTATTCGAATTCCACTTCCATCCGGCCCACTTCTCACCATCCCATTCCCGTTGACTCCATTCGTTCCATTACTGCTTCTCCCACTCGGCTCGTCCTCGCCTGATGTGGGTAGTGCGTGACTCAAGACCTTGCTCATAACCTCATCGAACGTCGCACATTCCCCGCTTCGCAGCAGCTCGAGACAGTAGGTTCGCAACGCGGCGGTCCAGCCTGAAGCTTGCAGTTCGTGCAAGAGGGTGGCTTGGATGCGGGGGATGCTGTTGTTTGGTGAGGAGAGGAGCGCGGTGGTCAGGGCTTGTCGGTGGGCGGGGTCCGTGTAGGTCGTGCTGGAGGAGATAGAGACACGGGAGGTGGTGGTGGTGGAGGAGGCCGGCATGTTGTATGCTAGACGCTAGGCCACAGGAAGTGAGCAATGGAGCTCGTTTGTCTTGGAAGGAAAATTGGCGCTTTCGGAGGTGGGGTCGACGAGGTATAGGTGGGACTGGTAGGGGACAGTAGAACGATGGTCTCCGCTGGCCGGTACTGGGACTTGAGTGTGGTTTCCACTGGTTGTGTTGTGGTGGTTGGTATTGCAATGTTCATGTCTTCGACTAAGGCACCCGTAATACGTGAGATTGTGTACTTTCGACCCTTGCCCAGGTGGGGTGTGATGCATGAAACAATGCGAGCTCGGCGTATACAGTAACATAAGAGACACAGACACCGAACTTGCGGGCACGATAGTACTACTGTAGCTGTAGGGCACAGGAGCTGGACGAGACTGTTCCGAGCATCGGAAAGAGGTCTGTAAGTCGGCCGGGTAAAGGACGACAACAAGAAGGCAGTCGGTCTGTTCCCGCACTGTATTGACTGACTCGCTCCATTTCTGAGTTTGGTACACCTTGTACACCTGCATACACACAGTAGCGGCGGGAGGGAAGGAGGCGCAGCCAGGTCAACCACACGTCCAGACAACCAGCTGCCTTGACGTTGAGCCCCCTCTCCATGTTCGACACCGCCGTACCGGCCCGGCCAAGAGACTGAGACACCGCTTCAAGCATCCTAGACAGCAGCTAGAGAAGAGAGAAAGTCCACCACGGCCATTCCGTCAACATCAACCGCTCCATCGCTCACTGCGGCACGCCTCACCAACCACCCCCGAGCCACGATGGCATACAAGGCCACCTACCACGAGGACTCGGACGCAGACGACGAGTATGAACGCAGCGCCTTCTCTCCTACTCTACCCGCCCGCTTCGACGCCTCTCCCACCGACTCCGATGTCACATCTCCGGAACACACGCCTACCACCTTCACACACTCGCATTCGGGAGGCAGTCATGGATCGCCGACCGGCCTCATTACGCAGTGGACGGCGGAGCAGTGTGCAGATTTCGTGGTCGGGCTGGGCTTCAGACAATACGCGGATGCAATTGTTGGTGAGTGGACAGCACGACAAGACCAGGCGCGAGGACCGTGTGCATCCGGACGCTGACGTCCCGCACAGATGAGGGCATAGACGGCGAAGCACTTGTGGCTCTGCAGCATTCAGAGTTGAAAGAGATGGGCATGGACAGTCTGGGACATCGGCTCACTGTACTGAAGAACGTGTACGAGACGAAAGTAAGACAGAACGTTCCGATCGACCCAGACCACTATGTACCGCCTTGTAAGTGAGGATGTTGATGGCGAGTTCCGGCGCTTTGCTAACAACTACTAGCCGCCGGAGCGGACGCGCAAGATGCCATTGCAACACAAGAGGATATAGCTCGCATAATAAGGTCGATCCAACTACGCGAGGAACGCATCCTAGCCGCTGAAGCGGATCTGAGGATGATGAAAGAGGACTTGAATAGGGTTGCCGAAGAGAACAAGAAGCTGAGGGAGGATTTCCTCCCTGTTATCAGGATGGCCAAGGACAAATCCCAGCCTTTGCCCACACCAGACGTGCACGCTGCCGAACATCACTCCCTTCTCCCTTCGCCAGCGCCACCGCCTGAAAAGCCGGGTAGCAGTCTTTCTCGGAAGTTCTCCACGAAGAAGCTGTTTCTTGGAGCAACACCCAAGAATCCGTCACCTACGATCCACGAAGGGCGAACCCTGACCGACAGCTCTTCCCTCGACCCGTCCGCCGCAGCCATGGCAGCATCTTCTCATCTCACAGCCTCACTAAGTGGTGGCTCGCAAGCCCCACCGAACCAACCGAGCCAACACTCCCCAACGTCACCAGCTTACAACACACAACCATCCGCGAGCGCATCTCGCTCCTTCCCACGCAACGAACCGTCCTCTTCGCGTTCCAACTACAGCCATGACGAGAATCAACACTCCACCTACTCGAACAATTCTACCTGGTCCAATGCCTCCACGATTGTTGACCGCGAGCGCAGTAATCCCACACCCGTTCCGCCTACAATTACCTCCTCACGCAGACGGGACGTCCCGTCCACCGCCGAAGACCCACCCAACTCCGCCGGCGCCACGGGTAGCACCAGGCGTGACCGTGACCGCGACCGTGATCGCGACCGCGGCGAACGCGAACGCGAGCGAGAACGCGAGCGAGAACGCGAGCGAGGCGGCGTGGACAACACGGTGGAGATCTTCAAATCCTTCCGCGTCTCCGTCGAAGATCCGTGCTACAAAGTGCTCCCCGTGGCGCTGAGGAAGTACAACATCACGGCCGACTGGCGTGAATACGCGCTTTACATCGTGCATGGCGATCAGGAACGGTGCTTAGGGCTGCAGGAGCGGCCCCTGACGCTGTTCAAGCAACTGGACCGCGAGGGCCGTAAGCCCATGTTCATGCTCAGGAAGCACGCCGCGCCGGCCGAGGGCCACAGCAACACTATCGCGGGCGGAGGCGTGGGCATGATGGCGACGGGGGTGGGAACGGGCGGGATCGGGACTGGAGGGAGGGGGTTGTTGCCTGGCGGTGTGCTATGAGCGCCAGTGCCTGTCTGGAGTAGTGGAACGGTTTCTAGCGTTTCCAAGCGGAGCTAGGCGCCACTTTCTGTTCGATGACGCCCAAATGCAACGGGATCGGCTGTTTAGGGACGAGTGGATGGCGATTGGGAGGTTCCTTTTCCCGACCGGCGACGTCCTACGCGCCATTTGATACTAGCGATGTGACTGGGAACAAGTGGCACCGTGGCTTAGATACGAAGTTGATGAAGGAAGTCAGATGCCTTTGAGTGAAGCTCGCTATTGTGAGCAATGCACTGTGGGAATGTCGAATTTTGTTGACAACCAAGAGTCGAAGGGTCGGTCTCTCTGACGTGCATGGAATATACAGTTGTTGATGGCACAGGCACGCAACTGCCGTTTTCAGCTTTCTATCGACTTGGAGCAACTAGCTACTTGAGCAGCTCGCTCAAAGAAGTATGTGCCGAGAGAATGGCTGGCCGACATTGAAACGGAGAAACGCCATCTGCAATGCCTACTTGCTTGCGCATCTATACCCTTGGATCTCAGCCACCAGCGCCGTGCCTGCAATGAACTGAAATGTGGATTGATATGAACACAACCAACAGTCGTAAAACGAACGGATACACGAACAGCGTCCTGGCGCAAGTGATCCGCTCTATCTACCCACATTCTTGCCCCACCGGAGTCTCGAGCCGCCACTGCCGCTCGCGCCACCGGTGTTTGGAGGCGGGTCGACAAAGCGAATCCTGTCGCCCGAGGTCTGCGCTGCCGCAGCTCGGGGCAATTCCCTCGGCTTCGATTCGTCCTCGTCGCTGTCACTCTCCTCTTTGCTTACGCCCAAGGCGCCTTCTCTCCGCCTCCGCTCGGCGGCAGTTTCGCCGGTGTCGTGGTATGATTGCGGCGCCGCGCCGAGGCGTCTACTCTCTCCGCGCTCTACTGCCGGTCGAGAGAGCGGCACGCGCTCCGTGCCGTCGTCATCGGAATCTTCTTCGGCGGTTTGTTGCGCAGCTTGCCGTCGGCGGCGCTGGGCAGCTGTTTCCTGACCCGTATTGCCGAAGGCGTAGGAACTGAGGTCACTGGAAACATCGTGGAACGGGATGTTTTGTCCGTTCGAGTCGATGAGTGTCAGACCTTCGGGTCCCGCTGCCGTGTCTTCGGTGGTCCCGACTTTCTTCAGAGCAGCGACGCCTTCGGTTTCTCCGTCGTCGGTCTCATGTTCGGGCATAGCGGCGAGCGCGTTAGACTGCTTTGCGCGACGCTTGTCTTTCTGGTGATCTTTGGCGTCTTGGCGAGCCTCGTTCTTCACGGTCTCTGGAACGTTGCTCTCCTCTACGAATGCAGCACGGGCCTTCGGATCGAGTTGCTTGATTTGCTGGATGAACTCTGCTTTGCTCATGCGCCGGCCACCGCTGGCGACGGTGAAGCGGACATTGTCGTCGTCTTCATCCTTTTCCTTGGCAGGTTTCTTCTTCTTCCTCGGAGTCTCTTGCGATGCCTCCCCTGTTGGGGATGGATCTGCCTCAACTCCTTCTTCGGCTTCGCGTCCACTCATGCCAAGGTAGGTACTCATACGTTGCAGGCGCTGCCGGGTTTTTCCGGTTTCGACGGCAACGCCGTCTTTGTCAGGCTTGGGTGCCTTCGCCTTCTTCTGCGCCGCTGGTATGTCGTACTTTTTCAGGACTTCACCATTCTCGTCCTCGACAATGATGGTGTTACCAAACTGATACGCGAGAGCGGGACCGCGTCTCTGCTCTGGCTTTGGCTTTGGCTTGGTTGTCGGCCCGTCTTCATCTCGCCTTTTCAGACCGCTCAAGGTTTCCATTCTCTTCAACTTGTGCCGCCAATGCTTGCCAGGGTGCTCGGTAGCATCTTTTACGTCGTGGCCGGCCTGTTTTGCCTCTTTGACCACTTTCTCTCCCATGTCCTCTTCGGGATGTTCATGCTCCGTCCTGGAAACGCCTTCGTGTACGTCTTTTTCGGCCACTAGCTTTTTAGCCTCTTCGAGTTCGTGCTGTTGCCTCTCAGGTTCCTCCGCACCATGGCTGTCTTCCACTTCTAGGACGTTGCCCTCCTCGTCCTCGTAAACTGTTTCGTTACCTTCCTGGTAGATCTCGGCCTCCGGTTCCTGTGAACCAGGGGGTGGCTTTTCCGAGTTACTCTCTGGAGACTCGTCGTTCTTGATAGCTAACGTGTCAGAATCGCTTCTTGAGGAATCTAGTACGTCTGAGTGGTCACGATTGCGCGCCTGAGGTGTGATCGCAGACTGGCTGATAGGCCCTCCAGGTCCACGTCCAGAATCCCAATTCTTTCTACGCCGCGCCTGAGGCCCTCGGCTGGATGACCGGCTTGGATTGTCCTCCTCTCTCTGGCGGCGGAGAAAGTTTCCAGGCATGCCTATGGGAGGGAGCGCACCTGGAGGATATCTGAGGTCATCTTTCTCGTCAATCGACGAGTTGTCGGTATCGTCTGGCCTCCTCATCGACATCGAGCTCTTGGACCGTGACTGAATACGAGGCAACCTATCCATCCAGGTCGGACCTTCCTCGTTTGCTTGTGTGTACGACATGGTGAGGGTGAGAGTGTTGATATGTTTGCCCAACGTGAACACTGCGATTGAAGATCCATGCACGATGATAGAGACTATGACCAGGAAAGTGGTGATCGGCCAGATCAACTCAATGACATTGAGATGTTCGAAACCTTCAGGCGGGAGTTCAGCGAGTGGAGTGGTTGATTCAGTCTCCAGTTCCGCTCGAGCCAAAATTGCGACGAACAATGCCCCGACCCCGATGGGCCCGAAGTGGCCTGCGAACAAAGCCTCTCTCCATGTTTTGATGTCCGGTATGATAGGCTTCAGTGCCAACATGATAGGTATCCTGCGGAAGAACAGAACTAGGATGCCAATGACGACTAGTCTCCACGCCGACAAACCGAGAAGATCCATTTGATTGTACTGCGCCCATGGAATGATTGTACCAAAGTAGACGAAGAAGGCCAAGTTAATGAGCAGATCGATGACGTTGGAAACGTGGGCTTCTTCGGTCTTTTCGAGGAACCATCCGTCATTGCTGAACCCCACTCCACAGGCAAAGCCTATGAGCAAGTCGTCCATGCCGAGGATGCTACCAGACCCAGCGCAGAAAAGAGCAAGGACGAAGTAAAACACGAGGAAACTCTCTCTGTCGATGAGCTCTTTCTCGTGGGCGAGTCTGATAGCACGCCTCGCAGCGTAGCCCACGCACACTCCGTAGATGGCTCCAAATATACACTCGTAGAGAATGGTGTAACAAAACCAGTGAAGAGCGACCTTATTAGAGTCCGGTCTGTAACGAAGAAGATAGACGGCCAAGTAGATGAACGGAAATGCCATGCCGTCATTACAGCCAGATTCGGCCGAAAGAAGATCTCGCAGATGTTTGGGTACACGCTTGGCGAACTTTCCTTTACCTACGACCGAAGAAGCCAGGACAGGGTCTGTAGCAGTGACACACGCAGCGACACAGAGACTGTCCAACCAATTGAGCGTTGGTACCATCCACCAGATGAAAAGACTCGTGATGAGCCAGCCAAACGTCATGACTGGGATAAGCAAGAAGGTCACAGATCTCCAGTGCCTCTCCATGTACGATTTCGGCAATTCGACTCCAACGGCGAAACATTGTACGACTAGTACTATGCGGGAGAACTCTAGCGTAATCTGGTCTGTATTTCCCCAGGTGCCAGGATCGATGAGATTCGCGGCATGGGGACCAAAGATGATTCCGCATATCGTTGCTACCGTGGCTTCGCCTATGTACAGGCGCTCTTTGATGACCGACGAACACAACATGAACAGACTAGTGAAGCCCCCCAGTATGATGTAGACCAGATGCGGCCGGTTGACGTCTAGATGTTCCCAAGCCATGATATCGGTTGTGTGCTCGTGGACGGCCCCAGATCCGGTCTCTCCTATGTGTATCGCCCCTCTCTTGCGGCTCCTCTACGTTGGTAGCGGAACCTGTCTATCAACGGTAGCCCGGAAGAGGACTACAGAGGTCGCCGTGGTCGCTAGGTCGATCCCGGTGCATACAGGAAACGGTCGCGCCCAGTCGCCGCTCCCGATTGCCTTGATTGGCCGTTGTGTGGATGCGGACAAGGTGTTCCTCAGCCCTGAGTGTCGAGGCAGGTCCGAGTAGCTACTAGGTTGTCTGGCAATGTTTGCGTCAATGTTAGCACCAGAGGCAGTATCGTCGATGGCTGAGGCAATTCCAA
>NAJN01001166.1:0-13464 GCA_005059845.1 Cryomyces minteri
CACGACCTGCTCCAGAACAGCAAGCTTCCGTCCTCCGAGCTGACCGTGCCGCGCCTGAAAGAAGAAGGCTTCACGCTCCTCGGCGCCGGTACCGTCACCACCGCCTGGACGCTGACCGTCATCTGCTATCACATCCTCGCCAACCCGTCCATCCTGCGCCGCCTGCGCGACGAGCTGCGAGACCTCCACTCGTCCTCTGACTCCAGCTCCTCCGCTCTGTCCTGGCAGGCTCTCGAACACCTCCCTTACCTCTCTGCCGTTGTCGCAGAGGGCCTTCGCCTCTCCTACGGCGTTAGTCACCGCTTGCAGCGCGTCTCGCCCGACACTGCACTGCGGCTCGGAGACGCCACTATCCCACCCGGGACGCCTGTGTCAATGACGCAGATGCTGATCCACCTCGACCCTGCCATCTTCCCTTCTCCGGACACCTTTGAGCCGGAACGCTGGCTCATGTCCACACCTACATCCCCACCCTCCACCACCACCACCACCACCGCCTCAGTGCTCGGCGACATACCCTTCATGAAGCGCTTCCTCGTCCCCTTCAGCCGCGGCTCGCGCATGTGCGTCGGCATGAACCTCGCCTACGCCGAGATCTACCTCACACTGGGCGCGCTGTTCGGGCCCCGGGGAGGCGTGGAGATGAAGCTGTATGAGACGGGCCGGCGAGACGTCGACGTCGTGCACGATTTCTTCAATCCGGCGCCGGCGGCGGGGAGTCGCGGTGTCAGGGTTAGGATCAGGTGAGTAGAGGGAGGAGGGCGGTGTGATGGCGTGAGTGGGAGAGGCGTACTGGTCGAGACTTTTGCGTATACCCAATCATAGAACGTTATTCCTTACGAGTGCCGCTAACGATGAGCTGTTGGCGCACAATTGCATTGCAATGGCTTTCGCTCCGAGCGTGATGTACGAAGCTCTCTTGTCTTTACAAGCGAGTGGCCGTGACGGTCGCGAATGGTGTGTTGACGCGGGAAACTGAAAGCTCAAAGGAACAAGCCTTCTTGCGTGACATGTCGTGTGCAGCCAACTCTCTCGACACACCTCCATTTCCCCCTGCAAGAAATCTCTCAAAGTCCCGCGCGACCCTCATCTCATCTCCGCTCCCATCTTTGCCACTCCCACTCCCACCCCGCCACCTGACCGACCAGCCCTGCAACGCATAGCAACAGTAGCGCCACCGCCCCTAGCACCACCAGCGGCCCTGACGCCTCCCACCACTCGAGCCCACACGTCCTCGCGACCCGCCGAAGGAACCCACAGGTGAGTATCCACGGGCAGAGGGACCGGTAGTCCGGAAGGTTCAGTGGCGACGTCCGCGCTGCGCTGCTCTTGTGCGTTTGCTCCTGCGTCTTCGGCTGCATTGTCGTGTAATTTGTTCTCCGGATGCGTTTTAGGGTGCGTTGGTGCATAGTAGATTGACTTGAAAGAGACGAGAGACGTGGGCATCTGGGGCAGCACGTTGGCTCTGACGTCGTTTTTGGGCGTGGGGTACGTGGAGGCGTGGCACGGCGTCATTCTCTCCCCAAGCGCGTCCACTTCTTCCCCAACCTGATCATTTTCTTTGCTTTGCGTGGAGAGAGTGGGCAGGGAAGAGGGGTTGCTGAAGGCCGGCGCAACGTGAATCGTCGTGCCGGTATGGTAGGCACTTCGGAGTATCGAGTCTGTTGCGCTGGTAATCGTTGAGGCGGTCGTTGGTCCTGTGGGTGTCCCATTCATCTTCGGATAGTGGAATGCGCCACTTCCTGAGCCGGTTGGTGTTGAACAGCTCGTGGTGGTTGATTATGGGTCCGTGGTATTCTTTGTGAGGGCCGCAGCGGAGACGCAATACGAGAATGTGGCGAAAGCCCATGAGAATCTGTGGACGCATGACGACGAACGGGTGGGTTGTGAAGACTGACGATAGTGATGACTGCAATGGCAGGAGAGTGCGATACGACGGCAGAAAGTGTTTCGCAAACGGAGAAGAGAAGATGGACGAGGGAACGAGGAGACACGCTGAGCAGCATGACGATGGGAGTGGAAGTTGCCACTCAGCCCATAACGATACAGAGATATGTTACAACCGCACGAAGAAGCTGCAGTGGAACGCCCCGAACGGTACGGAGTGGCCTGCCTCATGAGGCGACATGGAGCACTTGACAAGAGCATGCTGAGGAATCGAACTTTGCAAGTACATGTGAGCCCACTTCCAACGCATAGAGTAGGGCACGTTACGGGAGCTCTGAAGCTTGCATGATTTCTGAGTTGAGAGTCTATAGAATGACTAGACGACCGGGTCTTTTGCAACGGCGGACACAACTAGGAGAACGGAGAAGCAAGAAATCGTGACGGAGAGCTATTTCAATTGTGTCTTTCCGTTTCGCAGTGGTATAACTTGAGGCCGCCACGATGCACGTGTGATCCGCGTAGTGCGCAGTACTGTACACACCGATTCTGCTTTAGGACGTACGACAGCTCACATCGAAGACTTGACACTCCAGTTGTACTCGTGTAGCGGTTCCGGCATACAATCCGCGGCAGTCAGGGGAAGACGTCGTCTTAGAAACGTTGAGTCGCCGTTGCGCTTAATCAGCAAAGCACCTCACATCGCAACTTTTTGACAGCGTTAGGAATCCACAACCGACTCTGGTGAAGCCGGAAAGTCATTGTATCTGGGAGGTCACCGTCTTGTTTTAGTACGTTCTGGAGTTGCAGTGCACCTGAATGAGAGCGGCAGCTAAAGCTAGTAGGCATAGGCAAGAAGAGCTACTCGGTCGACGATCTAAGATGACTTGGCATGAAGAAGCCATGTTTTGTTACTGCTCCTCGCCTACAGACCATCCTCAAAGGTCAATAGTTCTTCAAAAGCCAACCGTTCCCTTTCCCTCCTCAAGCAGTTCATCCGCTTCCTCGCTCGCGCCTTCGATGCCCTCGGAGCAAATCATGTCTTTTGAGCGGGGATGTTCGCTTCTTTCTATTCCTCGAGGGAACAGCGGTCAGCCAAACCCAACCGCAACAGTACGAACAGCAAATACATCAAGCCCATCGCCCAGCCTCCCTCTCCCTCTCCACCCTCGCGGCTCGCACTTCGTCCTTCTCTTCCTCCTCATACTTGTAGCTCGTACGGCGGCTCTTGCTGCTGCCATTCGGCTCGCCGCGACGTCTGCTGCTCTTGGCAGCTGACTTGTCCGCTTTGGGACCGGTGGGAGGATCGAAGACGTTCTTGGAGGGGTTTACTGAACCGGGGGCGATGGGCGTGCTTTCGTCGACGGAGCTGTGAGGTCTCTTGCCTAGCGAGAGTGAGGCTCGGCGCTGCTCTTCTTTGAGCATGCGCTCGCGGTTGCGGGCTTCGCGCTCGAGGGTGTGCGGGTCCGCTGCAGCGGGTGATGCAGAGACAGGAAGCGCAGATGCTTGCGAATGTTGTGAGCCGCGACGGTCCCGTCCGCGGTCCTTCTTTGGACCTGTGGGTGGCCGGAATGGTGTCGTGGTTGAGGTCGGAGCTACGGTCGCGGCTTTCGAGCCCTTAATCTTGAAGCCAACTTCGTCCTTGCCGTCAGTCTCGCGGCTGTTGTGGTCGTCTCTGGAGTGGCGGCTTCGGCGTGAAGATCGAGCCTTCTCGCTGTCTTTGCTTTCGCGGTCAACAATGGACGACGAGCGATCGCGCCGTGCGCGCTTTCGATCCTTGTCCTTGTTTCGCTCTCGATCTCGCTCTCGTTCGCGGTGACTCCGGCTCTTGTGTCGGCTACTTTCGGGAGATGGCTCATCCCGAGAGGTCTTTCCGTCTACTCTATCCTCATCATCTGTGGGAGACCTAGATCGATGCCTGTGTCTCCGACGTTCACGGCTGCGGTCTCTCTTAGAGCGTGACGAGCGACGCCTATCCTTGTCTCGGCGGCTACGGTGCTTCGACGAAGAAGCGTCGTCTGGCGATGCGTCTCGTGTTTCTTTCGACTCGCTGCCATCTTCATCGACAGCAGCGCTGTCTTCTTCGCACTCTCGTTCTCGGCGCTTGCGTCTTTCTCGTCTCCGCTCTCTCGCCTCACTATCTTCAGTCGATGTACTTGGGGAGCGATTCCTGTGTTTTCTGCGCTGGTGACGAGATCTCGAACGGGATCTGGAGCGTTCATGGCCGGACCTCGACTTTGACCTAGCTCTCTCTGGTGACTTGCTTTTCGCTTTTGGTAGCACAGCAGGCGGAGGTGCCATACCGCCCCTTCCAACGGCAGAGAACCCTCCACGGCCCCTGAATCCGGTATTCGGAAGCCCTTCTCTCATAGCTTTGGGGCCCTTTGGTGCATCAACAGGAGGCCCTGCTGGAGGTCCAGTAAGGACGGTGATGTCTCCAGCAATCGCTGATGGGATCCCACTCAGACCTGAGCCAGGATTCACAACATTGACGTGGCTATACCCAGCGCGGCCGCGGAAGCCACCCCGAAAATCTTGATAGCCACCGCGGCCAAACCCTCCTCTACCACGGCTTGGGAACTCCGGTGTTGCCCTTGGTAAAGGTTGCTGAAGATACTGTCCGAAAGATGGTGCTGGTATCGGGCCATTAGGAGTCAGAATGTTCTGCGAGTACATTGGATTCGACTGTGACATCATGTTCATCGAACTCATATCTGTACCCGTTCCATCATAAGCTGTGGAGTCGAATGTTTCTATGGCTTGCGGCTGACTCAAGCCTGGAGCAAGTGAGTTTTCGGTATCTTTCGCAGCTGGATCTGCCTTGTTTTCCACCTGTTCACCCGTGGTGTCAGCTGGGATGACAATGTCATCTTCTGTGTCTTGTGTGCCCTTTGTGTCGATATCAGCTTCGTCTACCTTGCTCTCACCACGAGCTTCTGCGTCTGGGGCATCGTCAACTTCGGCAAGCACAACGCCTACTTGCTCAGCCTCGACGTTGGAGTCTGCTCCGGCTCGAGGCGCGACTGACTCGCTCGCCGTAGGTTGCTGGGGAGGTTCTGTTGACAGTTGCTGTGATGGGCGGCGACCTTGAAACCCAATCGGTAGCTGGTGAGAGAAAGCATCGTCGTCGTCTGGTTGCGAGGCTTGACTAGGCGCAGGCTTGACCTGCTGCTGAATATGACCTGACGCCTGGGGAGTTTGACTTTGACCACCGAAGCTCCCATGACCGGGTGCATACCCTCTCTGAGCATGACCTTGCTGGCCATGGAAACGATTCTGGTTCTGGAAATTATTACTTGGATACTGTTGGTGGTGCATCTGGTTGCCATATGGCCCTTGGTGCGATTGGTGTTGATTATATCCAGCACCGGGATAATAGCCAGCATTCGCGCCAAAGTCACCACTCATTCCCTGCTGCCCGTTCCAAGCGCTGCCGTACCCTCCGTTGAACCCCATGTTCATGTTGCCCATGCTCATGCCGTTCATAGTGTTCATGCTCATACCGTTGCCACCGAAGCCGCCGAATATTCCTTGCGACATGGACATTGGATCCATGCCCATTCCAGGCATGCCTTTGATCGTTTGTTAGCACGTTGATTCACAAAGGTTGAACTACGATCAACACACCCATCATGTTTGGGAAGCCAGCCCATTGAGCGCTCGGTAATCCATTCTGCATTTGCATCATCGGATTATATCCACCGGCAGCGGACCAATTCATCCCAGCAAATCCTTGCTGGCTTCCATCGAAGCCGAATCCATTCGCAAACATCTGATCCTGTCCTTGACCTCCGTTGTTGCTCCATGCTCCACTCTGGACTTGATTGCTACCCTCTTGGATTCCCTGCTCCTCGTTCTGCAAGGTCTTCTCATCCACTTGGATGTTGTTCGCATGCGCTTCAGCAGCACCGCCAGCTGCTGCTTCACCAACATTCGAGGTTGATGTCTGTTGTTCTTTCTGCTGATTTGGACCCTTTCATACATCAGCTAGAGGCCACATGGGATTTGCAAGTTTGCTTACCTCGATGGACAGTTGTGGCACATACTGTGGCTCAGTGATCAGAGCGAGATCCGTTTGAATCTCTGTCTGCTTGACATTTTCAACGGCATTGACGCTTGCAGCAACGTTCGTGCCATCGCTTGCTGCGGCGGGCGTTCCATTTCTTGGAACGATGGCTGTAGGCTCGTCTGAACGAGTTATAGTAGCGAGCGTGGGCGGCGCAGGTGTCACGTTCTCGATAGGGGCGGCCTCCCTTCTCTCCTTATCTCTCTTCTTCTCTTCCGACTTCAGAAAAGCCTTCACTGTCAGGCGAAGCGCCTTGTTCGGTTTACAGTCGTCCGCTGAGAGCGGGCTGTGCGCGCAGACGGGGCATGATTCGGGTAGGGAGGATTGACCTAGATTGCGTCAGTCGCAGTTCGCCGACAGTGGCGCCGACAAGCTTGTCACGTAGCGTACAGGTTTCACAGATGGACTGGTCGCAGCACGGCAAGCGGAACGCGTTCAAGACCAGCTTATTGCAGATAGCGCATCGTAGCTTGATCGGAATGTCTTCCTGAGCGAGAGTGCTAAGATGAAGATTAGAGCGAACACACCCGCCAGACATTCTGTACCGAAACTCACCTAGCGACGTCGACAGAAGTTTGGATTGACATTGTAGCCGAGATGTTGTTGCAATCAGAGACTGGCGCTCATCTCTGTACGTCGAGCTATTCACTGGTATGCCATGGTACGCTGGAAGGCTTCCAGAGATGTGCACGCGGTGGTGTTTCCCATATGGTGATGGTTTCGGGACGCGAGCGCTGGAGAACTCTCAGCGTGGGAAATGCAAAGTGAGGTTCGAGCTCGAGGTTCGTGATAGACGTTGCCGATGTAAACGCGAGTCGAAGGCCTAGCACTGGATTACATAAGGGCCGTAAGAAACGTCTGCTACACCAAGAGGTCGATGATCAGGGCTGCCTGTACCACCGACAACGTCAACGTCAACGTCAACGTGGGAACGGACTGCAGTTGGAACACTACAAGCCTGCAGCTGGCCCCTTCGTCTGTCGATCGTCTCGAGAGAGGGTCTGGAGTGTAGTCATCATGCATTTTCTCTTTTAGCGTGTACTTTGTCAGTTGGTATCCCTCACTGTCGTTCTTGACTCGATAATTTTCATGCTTGAGACACCCACCACATACTCTCACGATGATTCTGGGTCAGATTGCGTACATGGATATCGTCGTGTTCCTCATTTTTCTTACTCCTCAGCTTATCATACACGCTGGGCTTTGGGAGACAGCTAAGGTCGGGATACAAGCCCTGCCGTTCCTTCGTAAGTATATCTGGACCATGCGAGGGACATACCAGAGATAGTATACTGACTAGTCATAGTGGGAAGATTGCCGTACCAGTTCATCAAGGAGCAGTTCTTCACATCCAGACACGAACGGACGCCATTCGTTCAGCGAGCATCCTTGTTCCAAGACTTTGTTATTAGATGCGTTCGTTATGCCTTTGCAAAAATGCCATCTTCTATTGGCAAGGTGTTCTTCTCCAAAGGGGTTGCTCTTCCTTTTCTACGGTTCCGTATGCTTAGACATGGATACCTGAAATACCCCATACACTGGCAAGAAATTATTCAGGTAGGGAGGCTTGAGCGTACCCTTCGTATTACAGTACGTTGGTTGAGACAGAAGCTAATCGGCTCTCCAGGATGAATTCCAGGGATTGTGGTTCATTGCCGACAACAGGCAAAGGCCTGATATTATCGTTTACTACTGTCACGGTCGGTCACGCCTCTGAGGAAATGGACATGTCAGCTGATCATGCGAAAACAAGGTGGCGGCTTTTCAATGGGCTCAAGCTATTTCTACATGGAGTTCTTGTTCGCTCTTGTGGCTCTGCTGAAAGACTCGGGTTACAGAAACCCGGCACTCTTCGCTCTGGAGTATACGCTGGTTCCAGACGCCGTATACCCAACTCAGTTACACGAGACGATCGCTGGTTATGATTACGTTACATCGATCATCAAAGACCCATCTAGGATCTGTGTTGGAGGAGACTCTGCTGGGGCCACGCTCATCCTGAGTATGTTGCTTTGGATTTCGGACCAGCCAGACTACAGGGAGCGGCTTCCTGGCCTGGCAACCATGATCTCGCCATGGGCTATGATAATATCAGACAAAAACCGCAACACGCCGAGTGATTATCTGAGCTCCGACAGCCTCAAGTTGTACGGCAGTCAATATGTCGGACCCAGTGCTTCACCCAATGACCCGCTCGTATCGCCGGGCAAGTGCAAAGACTTAAGAAAGTGGGCACGAGCAAGTCCGTCCGGAGGGTGGTTCTTCCTCTTTGGATCAGAAGAAGTGCTCGGACCAGAAACCCGAGATCTCATCGCAATCTGCCAGATGACTGGAGCACACGTCGATGTCCACGAAGAGCAAGGGTCCATCCATGCTTGGCCTGTCGCTACACTGTTCCTCAGCAACACTGGCGAGGCAAGGACAAGTGGATTGCGAAGTATCGTCAAGCATATTCGTAGGCGCATGGGATAGAGCAAGATTTAAAAGCAGCATGCGAACTGCCAAGTTCGATAGTTGAAGAAAGATACGTCGATTTCGACGTTACCGTAACATTTGCTTGGCTCCCGTCACAAAAGCATGATACAATACAAGAGCCGATGCCAACTCCATGCGCCACACTATTCAAGAAGTCGATCGAACGGATCCGAGACGCCATAAGATGGTATCTGCCTAGCCAACGACTTGTTTACTAGCAACGTTAGCCATGGCTCGAGAAGTCGACGTACAACATGGGGAAGTGAAAGCTACCTTCGGACACACTACATCCTGGGTCCAAAAGAGTACTCCGTCCCATCACCGTTATGTTGACACCCCATTGCGAAGATCCGGTCGTCTCGGTTGGCGAGATATCTCTCCATTGGCATCTCACTGTGGCCCTGTGTATGTCCATTCATACGTGAAGGCTCTACGGACCCTCCAGCAGGTGTGTCAATATGATTTTGAGTGGCAGAGTCGATGTTGGGCTGAGTGCCTGCGCGGGCGTCCTTGTCTTCGCCGTGGCCGGCCACTGTCCGGACCTTGTAAGCGGCGACGGCGGCTTCTGTGGTATCGAACCTGGCAGGAATGGAGCCACCTGAGGTCGGTGGAGCACCCCGAGTCTCTTCAACGCTGTTTGAGCCGAAGCGGTGGTGCGATCGTGTGGTATGGAGAGAGCTGGGGCAGTTGGCTTGTGTGCTGAACGACGAGAAGTCAGCAGAACGTCCTGGCTGTCTCCCTGGTCGTACCTCACAACGAACGATCAAAGGAAGAGAGGCACAAGTCGAAGAGAGATTGGCGCTCACGATCCAACTGAACCTGTTTCGTATCCAGTGGCCTTGGTCTGCTGAGGAAGAGACATGGTCACGTGGGGCATTCAGCACGCCGGTGAGAGTCTGCGAAGGATATCCGGCGGGGGTATTTGGGGGGGGGCTGTAAGGAGAATTTAGAGGCTCTTCACGCCATTTGGCTTGAGTACAATGTACCTTCAAGACGAGATGCGACACTCAACACCGAGCGACGGAGGACAGCTTTATATACGAAAGAATTGATCAACGGCTTATGCGCACTCGTAGCGCAGCATCACTACGGCGACACGGCGAGACCATTTTGTGTCGTCGCGCCAGGAAGTCCTGTCAAGGTATCAACGTGTCCCGCAAGCTGGAAAAGGCATACTGGGGAAGGCCGAGCCGGGAGGAGCGTCGTGCCTCCGATGCTACAATTGGTGGCAGATGCAACATTTATGACCCGACGGGCTCAAACAACCATGAAGATCGTTGTACGTTTTGGCGGCTTGCAGGTGGCTTACACGTGACGCACACGGCGGTTTTGACATCAACTTCAAGTCTACCCGGACCAGTGTGGTCAACAGTCCGTCCAATCCGGATTGATTCAGGATCTACGCCGGGCGTGACGGGTTGTACTGAGGTAGTTTGGACTTTCGCCTGATTTCCGTGCGTGGGATCCATCACGCCCGGCGTAGATCCTGAATCAATCCGGATTGGACGGACTGTTGACCACACTGACCCGGACGCCGCGACGATCTTATTATAGCAGTATTGTGGAAGTTGCGTCGCCGCATGGCGGCGCGCATGCAGCCACAGTAAGGCAAACAGGCGGACCGCTCGCACGCAGCGACACTAAGGCAAACGAAAGCCCAATCGTGCAAGCCGGGCACACCTAAAGCAGTAATTGATTGTCCAAGTTGTCAAAGGACTGACAACAGTTGTCAAAGGACGGACAACTTCCTGTACAACTTTTTGATCTGTATAGAGATTCCCCGCATTTGCACATCTAATCACCCTCCTAATTGAACCGTGCTGCCAAGAAGTTACCACACGGTACTAGGCTGGGTGAAGTTGACGACCGCAACGTGCTTTGGCACCCACTGTGACCCCGTGTGCACATTAGATGTCGAGTTTTTCTGATCGTGATGGACTCGTTGCACCGTGAACCGAACCAGCGGCAGCAACTACTCGACGACGATGTACAAGGAGTTGCGTAGAGCACGTATGTATCAATATAGGGGTGAGTCGCCATATAAAATGGTAGTACAACGACTTCCTGCAGCCCAACCCAGGTGCCTCCCATGATGCTCGTACGAAGTCGTCACGTCGTTGCTCGGCCCTGAGTGCTTGGATGGATGTCGAATCCAGCTCGTGCATATTCTCCCGTGTGTGTCTTCCGTCGTAAGACCAGATCCATGGTCTTCAGCAATGGAAGGATGTTCCACTCGAGGTGTTGTAATACTCGTTTTCCAGGCTAGCATCACAAAAGATTTCGTTGTCTCAAGGTATCGCGGCTGTGTTATGCTCGCCGGTGTTCTGTTGTGTAGCCAAGCTGTTCCGTTCACTTCGAAGTCCGTATTGTCGCACGTTCGATAAATCAAATCCCAAGAGAACAAGACGTCCGCATCTCGGCATGGCACGTGTTCTTCTTCGTGCGAAGAAAGACACGTTTTCCACTTCTCGGACGACCATACGCCTCTGTATCCTCGCTACTGACCATCTCATTCTTAAGCGGAGGCTCAAATGATCAAGTCAGCTTCTCATGCTGCCGCGCCAAGTCACTCGTCTGTGCAAAGGCGCCATTGATGTTTTGATATGCTTCGAAGAGCACCCACAGCGGGAACCAGACCCAGAGGGTGTTGAAGAAGAAGAGGTAGACCCATCTGTGATCACTGTTAGCTGCTGCGTCCGGAGGAGGCTGGCCATGGGCGCGTGGGTTACGGTGCTTACGTATACATGAAGTTCGAGGTATCCAGATTAGGGGATCCGGATAGCCACTCCGGAGCGAAGGTCATGAAGCCTAGACAGAGCAACACATCGTGAGACTGATGCAGCAGGAGTGTCGTTTGTGCAACACAGGAGCACGACTCACCTCCATACAACTCCCCCGTCGCCAACACCACCATCCAGAACCACACCTTCCCACTCCCCACTCCCCTCCCCATCCCCTCGCCCCTCACCTCCCGCCGCCTCAACATCTCACAAATCCACAGCGCCATCGGCCCCGCCACGCACACCGTCAGCAGCTCCAGACTCACGACCGTCAGATCTACGCCGCCCCACCTGCGATCCGCGCGCGCATACTCCTGCCACAGACGACTGAACGGGCCCGTGCCGTATGCGGCGCCATACAGCCGATCCTGCCGTCCTAGGAAATACACGTCGGGGGGGAGGAAGGGGCTTTTCGCGCCTGGATCGCCTGGGACGGCGGACGTGAGGGCGGAGCGGAGGGTGCTGAGGAGACCGGAGGTGGGAGCGATGCGAGAGGAGGTGCTGTAGACGCAGAAGCAGTTCCAGAGGAAGCTGCCCTCGAAGACGAAGTGCGTGAGCGCGTCGAAGAGATGCCAGATGTACAGCACGCGTATTTTTCTGGCGGCGCGGGGGAGGAGGCGCAGCGAGGTTATGTAGGCGATTAGGAGGAGAGCAACGGTGGAGAGGAGGGAGAAGACGGTAGTGGTGTCGATCTTCATGGTGGTGTGGCAGGGTGTGCGAATGGCAGGCTGTGGGGAGGATGGTGTGAGGTCGTAGGTGGGGGTTGAATTTGCGGCCAGGCGATTCCAGATTCATCCCCTTCACTTCTGCATTAGACATGAGAGGCATTCCAGGACCTTCAGCAAATTTGTTTTAGCTTTGGTAGACATCGCTGAGTTAGTAGGTGTGGTCAGAATCAAGGCCCGATATGTGCAGTATCGAATTTGGAGTCCTGGGAGTTCACACGGCTTGTGTAAAGAGGACCACCTCGGTGGAACTAGTCAGTGTTATTGATTCTACAGGCTTACTTCATAGGACCTGTGTAAGAAGAGACCGAGCAAGTGACATGAACAACATGAGGTAGAGGAGGCGCAGCGTCTGTGGCAATTGACACCAGAAAGCGCTCTTAAAGAGACGTCCTGCTTCCTTTATGAAGGCGATCCACAGACCAAGCCATGCGTACGATGCTGACCTCAAGTCCATCGGGACAGATTGGGCATCCCCTGCGCCCACGCCAAAACTCGCTCCGAAGACCTCCGTGCACCGTGCTGGCGGTCTCGAGCTGAGGTTTAGCGCCGCTTCTACGTGCTCCACCTTGCAGCCTTCCATCTCTTGCGTCGAGCTATCAGAATCACGACTCATCCATTGCATCTGCACCGCCTGGTATCCGGCCTTCGTTCAGCTCTTTCTCCAATCGCGAGATGTCGGCGAGCGACTTGGCGTTTCTGATCAACTCCTCCACCCGCTTCCGCTCTTGATCCGTCAGTTTCACCTTGTAGTTCTTGTCGCCGGGTTGTGCACCGTTAGTGCTTGCGACGGAGGAAGGCACGTCGAACGTGTTGCGGGATTTGATACCCATGATCTGTGATTGAAGGGTTAGTGGTGTGGAACAAGGTATGGCGCTCTAACGTGGAGAAGTCAATGTGATGTATTGCATCTAACAAACCTTCGAAGCAAGCTCGGTAGGTTCCGCTGCTGTTCCAAATAGCTCGATTGCTCTTTGACGCTCTGCATCTTTCACCTTCTTGTAGTCGAGGAAGCGGACGGAAGGTATACGGTAGAGTATCCAGTATCTGTAGTGCTGAGATGATTGTCAAATTCCGGCCTCGACACTCTAGCCCAGAGCAAGCTCCAATGATCTACCACTATCATTGCCATCTGACTTACTTCTCTTGCTGCCACTGGATTCTCTGACAGCACTAAATGGACCAATTTCGTACATCCTGCTAGGGGGTCCAGATCCGCCAGCTCGTTAATATGGTTTTGCGTCAGCACGAGCGTGCTCAGGTTGGGTATGTTCTTTGCGATCGTGGGTTGGATCGAGGAGACGCGATTGCGGGCAAGGAGTAAGGTGCGTAGGCGTGGCAGGAGTGGGAAGTTGGAGAGTGATGCGACGTCATTGTCCGTTAGATCAAAGGCATCGTGATCCTAAGCTTTTTGTTAGCAGGTTACTGGGAGGAAGGCCCGTCGCCCACTGACCTTTGCAACACCCAAATTCTCGATGGCAGGGATCTTGTGGCCTTCACATTATATTGCTATCAACAAAGCTCAATTCAAAGT
>NAJN01001167.1:0-13459 GCA_005059845.1 Cryomyces minteri
CACACCTCTGCATTGCTCCGATGCCCTCGATGAAGTTGCTCGCCACCCAAGTCCACCACAGACTAGTCCCAGGCACGACTGAATGCCTCCTCAGCCTGCCGCGAGCCATGTGTATAGCCTCGGCCAGGTGGATCGAGATCATAGGGTAGAACACATATGGCTGTATCTTGTAGCAGAAGCTTGCAAAGGGCGGCACGTAGACGAGAAGGTAATCGTATAGATACGAGCCGGGCACAAAGTTGCCAGCGCGGAAGAAGGAAAGCATAGTCATGAGAGCAGCCCCGAAGACTACAGCGTGAAAGTCGCGAGGGAGCCTGTACTCTGTGACAGTGATGTCGCTGCGACCCAGAGCCGTGACAGCGTCCTTGTCCATGGCGACTACACGCTCACGGGCTTCGCGGTAGGATGTCATGGGTGGATTGAAGGCGATGGAGTGAGTCTTCCCATTTGCGACAACTGTCAGACTGTACAGGGAGATGTCTTTGATCTTGGCATTGCGAGCACTGTATGAAGATAGCCCACAGAAGTGCTCTGCGTAACGGATTACCTGCTAGACTTAGCGGAGGTATTGGTAGAATGTGTCGTAGGCAAGAATACCGAGTCATGGTGGTCCGCGTTCATGTGCGTAATTATGCGCTTCTTAGCCGCCGCATCTTGAGATTCTGAACTTGCCATGTGTAGGGCAGCACTGCACTCCCTGCTTCTTCAGTCTGAGCTGGTTGACAATGCGGGTTGTGTGTCCGAACAGCGTCGATGATTGTTGGAGTGTCGTTGGAGTCGTTGAGATCATCGTCTCGATCCGGCTCTCGCTTAGGGTTCGGCGGAAACAGTGCTTCAGGTTGATGGAATTCCATCTCCGTCTCCATCTCCAGCTCCTTCCCCTTCCCTTCTCTCAACACATTCGGATGTGTGTCTCTCCGGAACCTGAGGCTGCACAACGAAGTAGGCAAGCAGGAGAGACATCACGACTGGACGGATCACGTGCTAGTCACCTATCAGCCAGTGTCTGGGACTGCTTTACCAACTCTCGGTCTCGAAATGTCATTAGTAATGGGAGCATCGTCGTGGTCGATACCATTGGAACATGCCAACTTCTCGTTCCACGGTTGACGTCTTCCGAAACATGAAGTCAAGTCACATCACGACGCTGCGAGTTGCCAACTTTTCTCGACTCGATTTTCAAATCAACTCTCCAACGCGAGGGGTCTCGGAGCACGCCGAGCTGGGAAACGCATGGTCCACTAGTTCGGTAAGTGTAGTAAGGCGCCCATGCAAGCACTTTCGAGTCGACCAGGATTCTGCCAACTCCTTTGGACGTGGCTGGTGCAGTAGGGTAAGGTGGGTTTGCGTCAGCGACGGAACACACTTGAAACGAAACCTGACCCTGCCTTCCCACTACTTCTTCGTTTCCTCCTCACCCTCTGCTTACCCTCATCTGTATCTGGCGAGCAGCTTTCCTTTGTCGCAAAGTCAAGCATCGTCCACACCTCCTGCTACTACATACCTATAGCACCTCCATCATGTCAGAGAAGCAATCCGAAGAAGCACAAGCTTCGGCCGGCGCTGAAGGCAGTGCCTCTGTCGGCGCACAGGGCTCAGCCAAAAAGTCTAGCGAGAAGAAGAAGCCCCAGAAGCTGGGCGGAAAGAAGCAAGAGCAGCAGCAACAACCCACACCCGACGCATCTCAGAGTGGCGAAGGTGAGGCTGAGGGTGAAGCTGAAGCCGATGGTGAAGCCGGGGCTAACGGCGATGCTGAAGCTGATGGTGAGGCCAATGGCGAAGAGGAGGCTCAACCTGAGCCCGAAGCAGAAGTGCAACCCAAGTCCCGCCAGCAATCGCGCAGACGGCAGTCAAGGGGACGTGGACGGAAGGGCGCTGACACCAGCGACACCGAGTCGCTCGCTCGCAGCGACCAGTCTGCCCAAGGTGGTCGCCGCAACAGACAGCGCCAAAAGAAGGGCGGCCAGCAAGGTGGCGGCCAGCCTCTCGACGACATCAGCGAAACCGTCAACGGCGCTGGCGACATGGTGCAAAACACTGCTGGCCAAGCAGTCAACCAGGTCGGCGATACCGCTGGCAAGGCGCTCGGCGGCCTGACTGGTGGCAAGAAAGGGGGTGACGAGGGAGAGGACGACAGCAAAGGCGAACAGCTCCGTTTGAGATTGGAGCTGAACTTGGACATCGAGATTCAGCTGAAGGCTAAAATTCATGGTGATCTCACATTGGGTCTACTGTAAGTCAGTTGTCCAAGATTTGTGCGGTACAGCAGCATTAACCCCTGCCACAGGAACTAAATTCGAGGGCTGCTCTCGGAACCCGTGATGGATATGGGGCACTGGATTTGAGTTGGATGAGTATCACAGAGACGACGCGGTTGAAGACGGAAACGTCGACCATGACTCTATGCGTTTGATTATTATTCTACACGGCGCACGTCGAGGCTTGGATACATTTCTGGACTTTTTTTGCGAGATTAGAGCAATAACCACACATTGCAAACCTCCTGCTTCGTTCCAAGTATGCCCTGGAAGTGACACTCTAAACAGTCCCAGGCCGCACACGCACTGCATTCGCCGCGTCGCAAAGTCCTAGCCTGTCACCGGTAGTCCGAAGCTCGTACATGGCCACGGTCTTGGCCGTGGTCTTGGTAAAACCCCCGTGGCCACCCACTGTGGATTCAGCAAAGCCCTGCCAACTTCTCGGACTCGTCCGCTTTGCGCTGCACCCCTTCGGCGTCCTCGGCACAGCCTAAGCGCTTCACTACTCTGCATCGAACATCCCGATACGGAATGTTGGTAGATGGGCGTGTCTTTGCTTACGACGAACAGTGGGCGAGAAGTTGCACGTCTTACATCGGATGACGCGATCTGTGGCTGAGGAAGCGTCCGAAACCTTGATACTGGCTGGACTTCCCACACAGCCGCGATCCGAAACCCTGCTGATCTGGAGCATGGCATGATCGCTGCAGACATCCGGAGCAAGATCCTGTTTCCTGTTTCCTGTTTTCTACGTCCCCTCTATGCCTGGCTTGGAATGCTTACATCGCACATCTTCGCGTCGTGGTGGCTTCCCTGTGTCCCGCCATGTCCCACTGTCTGTCGACGTTCCGTAGATTCGCTCTGTCACACTCTCCCCACCTACGTCCTCGCTCGCTGCACTAAAACACTGAATTCTATCATCTTCTCTCTCTCTCCCTATACCACCTGTAGTCACTACTTTTGATCTACTCCACACTACAGACAGCTTTCAAGTTCGATCCCATCGCCATGTCCGACGCCGACCTCTCCGACCTGGAAGAGCTCCCGCAGCAACGCACGGTGGAGCAGCAACAGAAGCAAGACAACCTCCTGAAGCAGACCAAGCGCGAAGCGAGCCTGGAGTCCAATCGCTCGCGGTCCACCTCACGCCACGACCGACGCAAACGCATCAAGAAGGCCCTCGAAGAAGGCAAATACATGAAGACCAACTCGCTCACCGCGCTCGAAGAGGCCGACGCCAACGGCGAGCTGCAAGCAATGCAGATGTTCGAGCGCATTGGGCCAGACAGCACGAGCATGGACGGGCCCGTGACGTATGCCAGGGCGATGAGGGGTGAGATCCCCATGAGAGGGACGAATCCAGACCAGCCGTATTACAAAGGTGGCGGAGATTCAAAAGACGACAATGCTAGCGCGCTGAAGAATCAGGAGGGCTTGAAGTTGACGCTGGAGGCCAACCTGGAGATCGAGATTGAGCTCAAAGCGAGCATTAGAGGGGACCTGACGCTATCGCTCTTGTGAGTTTACATCTGCCCATGCATGCACTCTGTCGATCGGCGCTCGAGCCTCTGCCAGCTGGGCTGAATCTTGGTGCAGACAATAACAGCGTGCAGTGCCTGATCCGATACGGCTGACGATGCGAGCACGAAATGGCAGGCAATGAGTGGTTTTTGGAGAGGTCTCCGGTCTCGCACAGCTTCATCAAAGGGAGAGAGTGTCCTGGCGTTGTACGAGTGGATGTCTCGTCATTGATCTTGGGAGCGATACGAAATTACCGAAACAGTTTCAGCCTTCCGTCACTTCCTTCCTTGTAGTTGTCTTACAGTGCATTACATCTCTGTCAAGAACCAGCACTGGTCTAGATAGACTTGTGCTATAGATAGTCGTTTGAAAGAAAGCTGTAAGCCATGATCCGACACAACCCAAGACCTAGATTTGCATCTGGAGGGCGAGACTTGCCACGTGCGTGCCATGTGCTGGAACAGGGGTTGTTTTGGACGTCGTCGGAAGACGGAAATGGGAAGCTCTGAGGTGAGTGCAATCTAACATCCAATGTTTTGACATTGTGCACTCCGCAAACCATGCCTCTCTAGCGACCACGGCGTTCTCTTTCGCGTTCGTCAGCATGGAGTACGTATCTTCTTGGACCTGCAGCTGAACTCGCGGTTTGCTACGCGTGTTCACCGAGATCTACCGGGATCCTTGCATCTCCACCTGCATGCGCTCGAGTCGTCCAAACACATGACGGCACAGGCGGCACAACCTACGACTCACGCCAATTGCACGATTGCACTCTCAGCATGTCATGGAACTATCACCACAAACACAGTAGCCCTCCGGAAGCCTCACAATGTCTACCAAAGATCCTATTCTTGGCGGCCCGCAGCTCTCCTATTCAGAACAACACAGACCTGTTTCGCGTTCGCCTTCGAGATCCCCCCGAAAGCATGCCCGCCCAACGTCCCTAGACTCGGACCCTCTCCTCCGTGACCTGTCGCCGACTACAACTCTTCGGGTTCTAGGAGCTAGTACCGATGCAACTGGAGCAAACAACGAGGATAGGTACAAGTTCATTGGGAGTATTAACTTGGCTTCCAACTCTGAGAAAGCCTTTGGTATTCGAGTGGCAAAGACTACAAACCAATTGCGATCATGGTGTCGTGAATTGGAACAATGGGAATGGACCGGTAATTTCGAGGTGCCAGCCGCCAAGCAGAGGACGGCGAAGAGAAGACGGATGGTGCAGAGCCACTTGCAAAGCTCCAATGCAAGCCGCGAGACATTCCTCGACACGAGCGACTCAGAGGAAGAGGAGGAGTACTGGGGCAGTCTTCCCAGTGCTCAAATCAGAGCTTATGAAACGCGTGTGGAGGACATCAGGGAGGAGTTGGAGGAGCTTGACGTGGAAGAGCTGAAGAATCACGTTCTGCAATCGCACATTCCGTCGAGGTCACGGCCGGTGTCAAGCTACAGCGAACCACGATCTGATCTGTCCTCGTCGTCACTCGCACATTTGGATGAGTTCACTGCTCTGATCACAGCGACGATATTACAAGCGTTGCCACACCTGTCCCGTCTAACACAACTACTCGGTTCTTGGAGCATTCGGCTCGCGGTGCTGCGCAGAGTCCCTGGATTCTTGAAAGAGTTGAAAGACACCCAAAACGCGTTAAGATCTGGCTGGACCGCAATCCATCCCAAGCATCCTGCCACCACAAACCCTTCATCGACACCCTCCTCTCCGTCGTCTCCTTCGACCGCAAAGTATTCTGTGGACATGACCCGAGGCGCCTCCGATACCATCCGCAGTGTACTGGAGAACAAAGTCTCTGAACTCGGACACAGACTAGACAGCATACTGGACGATCTCGAAGGGCGAGAAGAGACTGTGCCGGGTTCCTGGATTGACGAGTTCGAGTCTCTTGAGGCAGATTACAGCTGTTGGGCTGTAGAGGTGGAGAGGATAGCGCAAGAGAGCGAGTGGAGAACTCTTGTGGAACGCGACCGCAACAGGCATGTGCCAGTACAAAGTGCGCCGATTAATGAAAGAGCCGGCTTAGACATTAAAGACGCCCCAACGATAAGAGAAGATAAGTTTTCGGGCGTTCCTCTTTCCGGCAGAAACATGGGATCTCCGGTCTCTGCAGTGTACGTACCCAATGGAGACGCAGAAGGACAGCAAAAGACCGATTTGATGTACCACGCTCAGGGTACGGCAAGTCGCCAAATCAGTACTGGTCTCAGTCAATTGGGAGCGAGGGATGGACTTTCTTCCGGAAGCCCCACCGAACGAGGAGCGGAGGCCAAACGCAAACCAACAAGAGTTAGGAGCGTACCCATTGTGATTGACTACGAAAGCCAAGGAGCATTGCCGTTCGAAGGCAGTAAATACCTCTCGCGTCCACTAGAATCGCCAACGACACCTGATGCGCAAGCTTCGTCGCTCGCAAACCATGGCGGCCGTTCGAACCATGAAAGAGGCCGTTCTGATGCATCAAGCGCAGACTCGCCCTTCGACTCAGCGACAGAACATTCACTTGCAACAACGAAGTACCGTACTGGGAAGGAAAACCGTCCATTGTCACCACAAGACAACAGCCCTGCCAGGTCTTTCGAGAAGGCTCCTCGAGCGGTGAAGCGCTTCTTGTCGATGACAAAGTCCAAGTCGCCACATCGTTCTTCGAGATCAAGATCCGGATCAGACACGCGAACGGCAATTGGTCAACTCCCGGCAGTCAAGAGAGATCGCAGTGTAGGCAGTCCCGCGAAAGCGGACTCCACTGCTGCGGACAGACTATCGTACGGGTGGCCAGGTCGTAACAAAGCAAGCGTGCGAATTGCATCTCTCAACGGCGACGTTAGACCTCGCAGTCAGGCTTCTGATACGATCCAGTCTGAGCAAGCTTCAAGGAGCTCTTCCAAACGAGCATCAAGAGTTGTCTCCGCTCCGGAAAGAGCGCTTGCCCTTGAGCCAGACATAACAGATGTACCGGACGTACCGGATGTACCTGAGGTACCAGATGTACCGAACATCATCACATCCACTTCTGTGTTGGGTTCGCCGTTCGCCTCTCCAACCGAAGCGACCCCACCAGATAACTGGCCTCTAATTCCCCAAGAAGAGATATCCAGTCCAAAAAAAACGTTGGCAGCGAGTTCGTTTGAGAGAATGTTTGTTGATAGTCTGCCAAATACGCCTGAGGTTAATGCAAAAGGCAAGTCAGAAGAAAACAATCCTATGGAGCAGGCTGAGCCAGGTACTCCAAAAGAGCCTGTGGTGCATGGGTCTGTGGTAGATGCGGAGGAGCCGGTGGCAGCCACCAGTGGTGAGCGTCCTGGCAGACCGCACCATCTGACAGTTCGTCGACAGGATGAGATGTTACGTCCCATCACGGAAACAAACACACCCGGGTCCTTCGGATCAAACATATCGAGTCCAGAAGTTCGAGACGCTGCAGCTGCCGAGTACTTCCGGCCCATCGAAGTGCATTCGCCGCCACCACTGTCTCGAATGTCAAGCGCGACGACTGCAAAGAGTGGCATGAATGGATTTTCGAGAGATAAGCGCAGCTCCATGTCGCCTTTGAGCCTGCGGTTGCAGATACCGAACTCTGCATCATCGCACCTGGGCAATGGCTTATCTCGAGAGGGAGCGGATGGCTTACCGACGGATGACAGCCCATCTCGGCCAATCTTTAAGCGCGCATCAGTAACCTCCATCGAAGCATTCCCCAGATCGGAAGTAAGCAACCTTGTATCATCATCAACCACACGTGCTGACTGCGTTTGTAGCTGAGGAGCATTGAGGTTCGCCGAAGCGGCAGTTTTTCCTCCATGTCCTCTAGTGTTTTGGGTCATCACCAACCTACCGCGGAAGGAGAAACACGTTCGCCAACATCTCCGTTGAGCGCTAGACTGGACAGGTTCCCATCGTCGCCAACTCTGTCTCGGTCATCTCAGCCATCTAGCCCGGTCAGTGTATCAGACGCTGCAGAATCTCCCATACGTCGAAGACTCTCTCAGGCATCAAGCCCGTTGAGCGTCACCGCAACTCAGGTGTCTTCGTCGCCGTCAGTGCGCCCTGCGACTGATGGTGTAGTTGCGAAGGCAATCGTGCCTCCACTCAATGCTGCAATGTCGAAGCGTCGCGGCAACGAGCATGTCGGTATAGCTCGAAGAGTCAAAAACTTCTCAAAATCATCACTAGACTTCCGGGCGTCGAACGGTAGTAGTGCGACACCAGAGTTCACTTCAAATGGATCGCTACCAAAACAGATAGCCGGAAACAGCGAAGAGCAGTTGCAACGCAAAATCAGCACGATAATCGACGGCATCCCAGCCCACATCCGGTTCGCATCCGGCCCCGGACCAAATGCACCTGAAGTCGCGCGACCGAGGACAGCGCCGACTCCACCGAAGCCTATCACCGGTCCAGCCCTGACGCTCGCACCTGCGGACAGCACGCCCTCGAAGCCTGGCAGCGACGACATCAAGCTGTACCATCTCAGCCAGGCAGGAAAAGACCAGCCGATCAAGCTCTTCGTGCGCCTCGTCGGCGAGGGCGAAAGAGTAATGGTGCGCGTCGGTGGCGGCTGGGCCGACCTAGGCGAGTACCTGCGCCAGTACGCCGAGCACCACGGCCGGCGTACCGTGTCAGACGGCAAGTCCGAAGTCGCCGGCCTGCCGCCCACCACGAACATCTCCATCCGCACGCTGCCCACCGCCGGCGCCAGAACGCCGCTCAGCAGTCGCCCGGGCTCGAAACTCGAGACGTCACGGCCGGACAGCGCACGCAGCGGTAGGATGAACCGCCTAGGTCACGACGAGACGGTCAACAACGGCACGCCCTACGCCGCCAGCAGCAACACCCCCACACCCGCACCCCGCTCCGCCTCCTCCAACACGCCCTCCTCCAGCAGCTCAACGCGCCCCTCCCCGCCCTCGCGCAGCTCCTCGCGCCTCTCCTGGACGGGCGACGAGATCGGCCTCGCGGGGCCAGCGAGCAGCAAGCGTGGCGAAATGAGCGCGGCGAAGCAGAAGTGGGTCGAGGACATGATCGAGCAGGCGAAGAAGGCGAGCGGCGAAAGCAAGAAGGCGCTGCCGGAGACGCACGCGGCGGGGAGGGGCAAGGTGGAGTTCGGAGGCATGGGGAAGGCGGGAGGGACGAGGAGGGTCTTCTTGAAGGGAGCGGAGACGGGCGGTGGTGAGTAGGGTGGGGTCCGTCAGGGGTTTGGGGACGAGGTGGATGCACGATTCGGAGACGGGGCGCAGCTGTTGGCGATCTGTGGTTGGGACGCACTCGAGTTGTGGAAATTCGGTGGCCGCCTCTCACACGGACCCAGGCGGAGCCGGCCTGCAGCTCATCTGCTCGGCCTTTTTGACAACCTGCCATTTTCGCGTTCTCGTACCATATCGTAGATACCCATCCCGCATACAACACCGGCTTTCCAGACGAAAGCAGCGTCGTCTGTGGATCTGGTACCGTCCCCCTGCCGTTAGCGGACGGTGTCGGTTACATAACAGCAGGTGCCTCGAGGGCCGGAAGACCACGCATCTGGATGCTGCGACGGAGACATGCTGAGATGTTCAATGGGCGACGAGAATAATGGTGAAGACTGTTGAACGGTCAAGCGATGAGTCGGGGTGACATCAACGACTTCTGTCGACGTTTTGATCGTCGTCAATGCTTTGCGCGCTACTCCGTTGCAATCGTCGCTTCTTCCCTCTGTGGACCCACGGCATCCTCGTGACCATCGATGTAGACAGGTCCTGAGCCTTGACTCTCGTCGAATCAGCACAATCCCTGTGCTCCATCACTCCGTTATCCATTCGCGCCTGCCAAGTCAGATACCACTCACGTCACAATCACAGAGTACACAATCACAACCACTGCCGCGAGAAGAGCACACCAAGTCATGTACAGTCCACCGGCCCTAGCTACACGCACTAGCCGCACGATCCCACGCAAAGCAACAAGAAACGACCTGCACTTCGTTCCCATCACTCCCGTAGAAAGTCGCACGCTCAGGCCCGTTCTCGCCTCTCGCCCTTCGCTCCCCTACCCACCAATCGAACAGTCTTTTGGAAGAAAAGCAAAGCTGCGTATGATTGCAGCATTTGACAGGGACACCTCTCGCCAGCACAATGCAAGGGACGCTTACCACCCTCGTGAAAACAGACCAGAGGGCGCCAGGTGAATGCGAAAATAGTATTTGCTGTGACATGGACTTCGTGAGACAGGCGTGGAAAGAGAAATAGACAGTCTGGAGATTTCTCTAGGCGAAGCCGAAATACTCGCTTCCGGCCGTCATGGCGGTATAGACCTGCTGACGGAGGACTTCATAGCTGTCGTACTCCGGAAGGTCGAGTTCTGCCAGATGCGTCAGTACACGTTCGTATGTGTGTGTTTGAATTGACAGGCAGCTAGACATACGATTAAAGCAAGTGTGCGAACTTGGCAGCCTGTCCTTGCTACCGTAATCTCTGTGAATGTTGAAGCGACTGAAGCCGTTCATACCCTCAAGCTCCTTGAAACCATTGAGTGGGACCTTGGAAGTTCCGGTGACGAACTGCAGAAGCTTGGCGCGCTCTTCCTTGTCGAACGAGCGGACGGCGCGCCAGAACCACTGAATCTGCGGCGACGCGACGGTGTAATTGTGATAGTCGCTGTTGTTCTTCCAGTCGTCGACGTCTATGTCTGGCAGGCCGGAGATGAGTAGCTCGAGTTCCTGCTCGTTGAATATGGAGATGAGTTCGGGGGAGATGATGTCATGGAAGCCTGTATCAATCATAATTAGTTTCTTGCGTAGCCTATGGGCAGCGCCTCAAGTGACCACATACCCTTCAGGAACTCCTGTAGCTGGTCCTTCACTGAGCCATACAAGCGTTGCTCTACTACCAAACGAACGTACTCGTGCTTATTTTCTTCGGTGACTGGGATGTTTCGTCCATCCTCCTTCAAGTCGACGATCTTCTTCTCGCCGAACATGTCTACTTCAACCGAGAACGTTTCGAAAGTGATGTCTGTGATGTCGTTCTCTTGGATCCAGAGAAGCGACTTGTAGTAATCGAGGTCGAGCGTCTCCATATCTTTCACGGATGCGGGCTTGCCAAGGATACGCTTGTAGACAGCCCTGCTGAAATGGCAATCCAGGACTCGGCCTTCGTAAAGGGCCTTACCAATGATACGACCGATGAACTTGAAGAACATCAAGTGCTCAGGGTTGATGAAACTCAACTGATTGGGATGAAATGTCGTACGGTCGGACGCCACTGGATTGAAGAGGACGTAGTCCGGATTGAACATCTGCCTTGAGAGCACAGCGAACCACTCTCGGGTCACACCACCAGCATCTACACCTTCCTCTCCACTAAAGCGGATGTTGAGCTTTCCGTATTTCATCTCATCTGCGGATTTGAAGTACAATGACTTGAAAGAGTCCAGGAACACTTGGTCGCGACGAACATTGAGTTGTAGTGATCCGTGTGGAGCTCTACCTTCTGTGCGAGTATGAAGTCTTCGGTTGAAGTAGTTGCGTTTATTATCAAACTCAAGGACCTTAGAGTTCTTGACGAGAAGGGAGAAGGCGCCGCTCATGAGCTTCGGATTGTGGCGGACAAGATCATTGAGTATCTTCCGGTGATCTTCGGTGAATGTGAAGAACAAGTTCTCCATGCGAGACTCTGGGGGTGGAGTGCTCATTGCCATCTCCTTCTGTGCGCCCTTGTTGATGGGTGACTCTTTCAACGTTGTGTTCTTGCACACAACCATCAAAGCCTCAACCAGTGGTAACAGAATGTTCGCAACATTGAACATGTTACCCCTTTGGCGGATGGCGCTCAAACATTCGCTTAGCTTATCCCAGAGCGGGCCGAAGGTTGAGTTCTCGTACAGGGTTGAGAGTATTGCTTCTTTGACCTTGGGAATAAGCCCTTCGGCGGCGGACGATGAAGAAGGCTTGTCGAGGGTGTCGGCACGCTTAGGATCAAAGATGTAGTCAAGCGCCGTAAGCACACGGAGGAATTTGGTTTGATCAGAGCTTGCAGGAGAAAACTTTGAAAGAGCCATGCCTTGAACGTCCGTGCCAGTCTTCGCAACAGAAATCTGAGAGTAGAGATCTTCAAGGTCCTTGAGGATGGAATGGCCAAGCTTCTCAGCTTGGTGGATCAGTTCTTCGCCAAAGATCTCCTTGGCCCCAGGAATAGCAGACAAGTTCGTGATGAGGGAGAGGGTATCTCTGAACGTCTTGCTGCTACACTCGCGAGAGGCAATGATGTGAACCACAAGACGAAGATTGTGGTCGGGGATGTCAGGTGGCGTTAGAATGCGGTGGCCCTTCTTTTCGGTGACGTCCTCTTTGGTATTATCGAGGTCTGCTGCTGCAGGCTCAGCAGGTTCGCCGGAGGGGCCCGCAGCTGTCGCTCCGCTGTCAGTCTCTGCAGCCAAGTCCATCGGAACGTCGGTCGAGGTGGACGCTTCTCCAATTGCAGCAGTAGCCGAAGCGGCCTCTTCGCTGGTTTTCTCCTCCACTTTGTCTTTGTCCTTGTCCTTTTTGAGCAGCATGTTGAGCGGATGAGTAATATTCTGAAGAACATCCGCTAGCTGCTCCATAATAGTAGAGCTCTCAATAACAAGTTTGCGGTCAAGCAGGCCCAGCAGAGCATTGAGCGGATATTTGGTTGCTTTGGTCTCCTTCTCCTTACCCTTGCTCTTTCGCGTAGCCTTCGACTTGAAACCTGTAGCAGTTTCGTGCTCGGTAAGGAAGAACGTCGGTATACGGGGATTATACTGCGTCAAGAACACCAGCGTGCTGAGACATTGTTGCACTACCATCAGAGGAGACATATCACCGTAGTTTGAGGAAACGAGACCCGTTGAAGTGCGCTTGAGTGGCTGTGGTGTTCTCTGTGTTGCTGGTTGCTTGGCACGTAGCGACAACTGTGTAAAGCTCCGTTCAACAGCATTCACATCGGCACTACCATCTTGGAGAATAGAGAGCAACCCGCTGACGACTTCCGCACGGTTCTGAGTGTTCTCGCAGGCATCGCGCAGAATGTTGTTGAGACTTTGGCGTGCGCTGCCCTGCAGAGGAATGAACATAAGACGCAGCAGTGTGGCGACACCAGCCTTGTCTAGAATCTGCACGATCTGTCTTCGCTGCGGCTTTTTCGGTGGCAATGTTGGGGTGGGAGCATCATCAAGTGTCCATCCACGAGCTCGATCAGGCCTTGGCATATCCATGAACTGATGCAGACGTCGTCCACCAAGCGCGCGCGCCTCGGCTTGTATCTCCGGAGGCATACCTGCGAGTGCTGTCAAGTCCTGCTCCATTAGCACGACTTGTCTGAGAGCAGGGTCAAGAGAAGCCAAGAAATTGGCAGCGTCCATTTCTTCTGGGCCGCGACCGGACGCCGGTACTTCACCATTGGCTTCCGCTCTGCGACGTGCTTCTTGGCGTTCTCTTTGACGACGATCACGTCCTTCTTGTCGAAGAAGCTCTTCCCGGATTTCATCTGGCAAAGCCTCCAGGAACTCGCGACTGATTTCACTCGGCTCTTCACCGGCTGCTTGTGCTTGGGAGCGTTGCTGTTGAACCTGAGCCGTGATGACTTCATCCCTTAGCTCCTCTGGCAGAGCATTAAGATACTCAATGTCAATACCAAAGTCCGTGATGTCGAGTTCGCGGCCGTGGAACTGTATA
>NAJN01001168.1:0-13454 GCA_005059845.1 Cryomyces minteri
GCTGTCTCTTCCGCGCGCTCTCCTCCTGTCTGCTCGGCTCAGCCCTCGATGGTATGACGGAACTGCGGTCTCTCGTAGCCCAAGCCATCCAAGCACAACCTGATTTCTACACTGCCGCCTTTCTGGACGGCAAAGAACCCGACGCCTACTGCAACTGGATCCAGCGCGAGGACTCGTGGGGCGGCGGCGTAGAGCTCTCCATCCTCTCGCAGCACTTCGGCATCGAGATCTGCAGCATCAATGTGCAGGACCTGCGCGTTGATAGGTTCAATGAGGGCAGTTCGACGAGGTGCATCGTGGTGTACTCTGGAATCCACTACGATGCCATCGCCATCTCGCCGTCAGAACCGCCTCACACGAAGGCGGACCTGCCGGCAGAGCTGGACATCAAGCAGTTTGATGCGGCCGATCCGCTGCTGTTAGAGGCTGCGAGGGAGCTCTGTGGGGTGCTAAAGAAGAGGCACTACTTTACTGATACTGCTGGGTTCGACATCAGGTGTAACGTTTGCGGTTGGCAGAGCAAGGGTGAGAAGGGAGCGGTAGAGCACGCAACTTCCACAGGGCATATGGATTTTGGAGAGGCCAGCTGACGCCTCTGTGTCGTGTCCTTACATGTACATTCCGCGTTTGGAAGGGCTTTGGTTGTCGACCTGCAATGCGAGTTGGCAGTGTACACTGACTGGAAGCTGCGGTGACAGCGTGCATTTGGAGTCGCTTCCGGTAGACGGTATCAAAGTGTCAGACCTCAGAGCGCATGCTTGGAAATTACATTAGCACAGGGAGAACGACTACGGGCACGTAAGCTTACATTACACATGCATCTTCGAGAAATGCATGTCAGCTTCATGTCAGACGTGCATGTGGTGTCACCTGCACGAATACCACTCGCTCCGCTTGGAGTGAAGCCTCGAGGCCTATAACTGGATATCACTCGTTTCATTCGCAAACACAGAATCCATCTCCGTTCCTCCAAATCTGCTTCTCATCTCGCATTCTACACGCCGTAATCGGCCTTTCTCTAGCCAAAAGCGACCCCCTACGATCACAGTTCCAGGCATGTCCCCTTCCAAGATCCCCTCATCCTCGACTTCACCAATCCCCGTCATCGACTTCAGCTCCTTCACCAACGCTCCATCAGAACCCTCATCCCGCGATCAGGAAGCTGTAGCGGCGAAGATCCACGAGGCTTTCCGCTCTGTGGGGTTCGTCTACCTGACTAATCATGGCGTGCCGAAGGAGAAAGTGGAGGAGTGCTTTATGTGGGTGAGTTTGGATTTCTAGTTTTGTTCGAGGGTGAGAGTTTGGGATTCAGTGTTCGTTGTTTGGCGGGAAGTACACTGCTTCTAGCAGTGGACCAGTTTCATCTGCCGATTTGATCGCTTTACATTTGGCGACAGCCTTGTCAATGTAAATCTTGAATATTTGATCGGGTATATCTCGCTCTAGTAAGAGTCGGTGTGTAGGATATGACGCGCCTTCTGTTTCAAGAAGCACAAGATCCTTCACACCCTTGTCACGCCTTGTCTCTTACTGTGGGGAGAGTACAACGTACCCGAGCACTCGGCAGCAGAAGAGATACTCGTTGAAGCTTCGCCGCCCCTTGCCAGTCGGCATGTTTGAACTTGCGCGCGCTGACTAGCATTGTCTGGCCATTGATCTTTTCATTATGTTCACCGAACCCCCATGATACATGTTTCCACACAACACTGCCTACTTCTCCTATCTACAACTCACTAAACTTACAATCCAACACAGAGCGAACGTTTCTTCGCCCTCCCACAAGATGTCAAGATGCTCGCTCCACATCCGCCCGGCGGAGCGCACCATCGCGGCTACTCGGGCCTAGGCCAAGAAAAGGTTTCGCAAAACGTGTTCGACGGCGCCGAGATCAAGAAGTTGAGGGAAGTGCCGGATGTCAAGGAGAGCTTCGAAAGTGGCAATGTCGATGACAAGACGCAGCCGAATATCTGGCTGCCGGAGAACAGACTACCTGGATTTAGGGAGTAAGTGCGGCTTCAAGTCCTGGCTGTGGAGGACAGGTAGATAGCGGAACCCTCTGTAGTACGATTGACGCTGACGATTTAGCCAGCTTCGCAGAATCGTTCTTCATTGTAAGTCGCGCTCGATACCTAGCCCTCTGTCCCTATCTCTCCGTCAACCCACCTAGCCTCAACCTTACAATGGCTAACAATACCTCCACAGGACTGTGCCGCGCTCGTTCACCGCGTTCTCTCATCCATAGCCCTCGGTCTCGGCCTCCCCGCCACCTTCTTCGAACGCTCCCACGCACACGACCTTTTCCAACTACGCCTACTCCACTACCCACCAGTCTCAACCTCGCTCCTCCGTTCCGGCGCCCGCGACCGCATCGCTGCACACTCGGACTTCGGCACTATCACGCTTTTGTTCCAAGACGATGTCGGCGGCCTCGAGGTTGAAGACCCGCATGCGCTCGACACGTTCAGGGGGGTGACGCCCGTACAGGGGGCGGTGCTGGTCAATGTAGCGGATCTGATGATGAGGTGGAGTAATGACGTGCTGAGGAGTACTGTGCATCGCGTTGGCGCACCTCCGACTGTCGGTGATGATGGAGAAGGGGAGGGGAAGGAAAGGGTGACCAGAGCGAGATACTCGATTCCATTCTTCGCGACGGCGGACTCGGACGCTGCTATTGATTGCTTGGAGGGCTGCTGGAGCGAGGAGAGGCCGAAGAGGTATGAGAGGTGCACGGCGGGGGAGTACGTTCAGATGAGGATGAAGGCACTGTATTGAGAACGACGAGGCTGTGTATATAAGAGCATATACTATAAGTGGACAGAGCAACCTGCTCGGAGCACCAGATTTGAGACATTTCACCGGGGGTGTTACTGAACAAGAAAGCACTTCTCAGTGTTCACTGAACATGATTGAGGACGTATGGCTTTCGTGAACAGAATTCTGCATCTCAGGTGGGGATGTGTTAGAACTGGCTCGAACGGCCCGCTTGATAAGTTGCTGATGAGAGTCTGAAGCTCACCACATCTGCTATGCGCTTTGGGACACAAGAGGAGATGGCGAAGGAAGAAGTCGATGTTGCACGTGACGAGTGGATCTCGGTGGATCTTGCCAGCCCTCCTGATGCCGGTCTATTGTTACCGCCAATAATTACTGCATTCCTCCTCATCGCTCTTCTCTCTTCTTTTACCTCCTCACTTCTCTTTTGACTGTCGTTCTCACATCACATACATCCACTATTCATTCAGCACCGCGTCTCGCTCGTGGCTGTTGCCTCTTCAGGCGGTGTCCCACCAGAGCAACACGCGCTTCTCAGCTACACCTCCACAGAGGCTACCGCCAGCAACGCGCCGAGGCTCTGAAGCAAACATCAATTTCACTTCAGCCATTTCCTGGAGTCGCCTACTTTCGACCCTGCATCGCCATGTCCTCGTCCTCAGACGACGATGCTCCTCTCATCAACAATAAAGCAAATGGAGGTGAGTCCAGTCGAGCGCCTACGTGGAGCTCCCGCTGCCATCCTGACGTTGCCGTCGGGAAAGCTCGGTTTCCTGCTTGAAGCAGACTCCAACCAGATACCGATGCAGAACAAACTCCATGGTCTATTCGTCTCATCGCGGCACTACAACGTCCTTGTCCTCTGTTTCAACTGATTTGACAACAACTGATCATTCTTGTTTCAACAGCGAAGTCGGCAGACCATATCTCCAAAAGTGTAGATCAAGCCATGGACAAGGGCAACCCTTCCAGCAGTCGCGTCATGCCTGGTGTCTCAATACGAATGGGGCCGGTGGAAGAGATGGACGTGGATAAACCGGAGACGAACGGTCACGTCAACGGGACTGTGAACGGGAAGCGCAAAGCCCGCAGCAGCGCGACAAACGGAAAGAGCTACAAGGAAACAAGCGCGTCAGAGGATGAGGACGATGTGCCTTTGGTACGTCTACCTGCTCTCCCTGCAACGTTGAACTTTCGCCTGACCTTCCCTTCAGACCAAACGAAGGAGGACTGCGCCAGTGAAGGCGGGCTCCCCAAGTTCCTCTGAACTCAGTGACGTTCCACTTGCGAAAACAACGCTCAAAAAGCCGCCAAAAGCCGCCGCGCACGACATTGGCGAGGAGTCAGACTCGGACGTACCCTTAGGCCAGAAACTTGCTAAGGAAAAAGCCAACATCGAAAAAAGGGCCGAGAAGGAGGCCAAGGCCATACGGGCGGAAGAGAGGAAGACGACCACAACAAAGAAGAAGCCCAGGAAGGCCGAAAACGACAGTGATGATGAAGCGCTTGCAAAGAAGCGAAAGACACCTGCGAAGAAGAAGGCCAACGGCGTCAAGAAAGATGAGTCCGATGACGACGACATCCCTTTGCGCAAGAAAGCCACCATAAACAAGGCGAAGGCAAAATCAGAACCAACAACTCCGGCTAAGAAGGGCAAGAAGGCCGTAAAAGTAGAGGAGACCGCAGAGGATCTGGAGGCTGAGGAAGAGGAAGAGGAGTACAGATGGTGGGAAGACCCAACGAAGGGCGATGGGACGAAGAAGTGGACGACTCTGGAGCACAACGGAGTCGTCTTTCCCCCGCCGTACGAACCGCTGCCGAAGAACGTCAAAATGCGGTACGACGGTACTCCCGTCACGCTGGTCCCGGAAGCTGAGGAGGTAGCCGGGTTCTACGGTAGTATGCTGAACTCTACCGTCAACATAGAGAATCCGACGTTCAACAAAAACTTCTTCGCCGACTTCAAGGAAGTGCTTGACAAAACTGGCCATGCAAAGGACAAGGATGGCAACAAGATCAAGATCAAGGATTTTGAGAAGTGCGACTTCAAGCCAATCTTCGAGTATTACGATGCGCAGCGTGCTGAGAAGAAAGCTTTGCCAGCAGCAGAGAAGAAGGCTCTCAAGGTTGCCAAGGATGAGGCCGAAGTACCATACATGTACTGCACATGGGATGGCCGCAAGCAAAAGGTTGGAAACTTTCGAGTGGAACCACCAGGACTGTTCAGAGGACGTGGAGAGCACCCGAAGACCGGAAAGGTGAAGAAGAGAGTTTCACCAGAGCAAATTACCATCAACATTGGCAAGGAAGCTACTGTGCCGGCACCACCAGAAGGCCACGAGTGGAAAGAAGTCAAGCACGATAACGAAGGCACGTGGTTGGCTATGTGGCAGGAGAACATCAATGGCGCCTACAAGTATGTAATGCTTGCTGCGAACTCAGACATCAAGGGTCAGAGCGACTACAAGAAGTTTGAGAAGGCCAGGGAGTTGAAGAAGCATATCGATCGTATCCGGAAGGACTATAACCGCGACCTGAAGGCCGAGCTAATGGCTGACCGCCAGCGAGCAACTGCAGTCTACCTCATTGATCAGTTTGCGCTCCGTGCTGGTAATGAGAAGGGTGAGGACGAAGCGGACACCGTTGGTTGCTGTTCTTTGAAGTTCGAGCACGTCACTCTCCGACCACCAAACACCGTCATATTCGATTTCTTGGGAAAGGACAGTATCCGTTTCTATGATGAAGTCGAAGTCGACCCGCAGGTCTTCAAGAACCTCAAGATATTCAAGAAGTCACCCAAGAAGGAGGGCGATGAGATCTTCGACCGACTCACCACCTCTGCTCTGAACAAGCATCTTGGCAGCTACATGACTGGCTTGACTGCCAAAGTCTTCCGTACCTATAACGCTTCTTGGACGATGTCGTACCTTCTGAGGGAAATGAAGTCGACTGGTAGCATACCAGAGAAGGTCAAGGACTACAATGACGCCAATCGCAAGGTGGCCATTCTCTGTAACCACAAACGCACTGTCGCCGCTGGACATGCTGGACAAATAGAGAAGATGCAAGACAAGGTTCGTTAAGTAAAGTTTGTATCTTTGATCGATGTTGACCGTCTTTTCAGATCAACGGCCTCCGCTACCGACAGTGGCGCATCAAGCAAATGATGCTCGACATCGACCCAAAGTTAAAAAAGAAGCGAGGCGCCGACTACTTCCAGCTGCCCACCGACCTCGATGAAGACTGGATCAAAGAGCACCAAGCGGCGCTCGTTGAAGAGCAGCGCGTCAAGATCCGCAAGAAGTTCGAGAAGGACAACGAGAAGCGGGTTGCGGAGGGCGAGAAGGAGATGAAGGCCAAGGAGCTCGACGAGAGGATGGAAGCCGCCGATGAGCTCGAGAGGAAGTTCAAGAAGGAAAACAAGACGAGAAAGATCGAGGCTGAGGGCAAGGGCCCCACTGTCAAGAAGATGGAAGCAAACCTCGACAAACTCATCCAGCGTATCGAGACCATGAAGCTTCAGACTGAGGACAAGGAGAACAACAAGGAGGTCGCGCTGGGCACTTCGAAGATCGTACGTCAACATCATCGATGCTGTTGCTCCGATTCAACCCCGCTAACGTTTGACCAGAATTACATCGACCCCCGCCTGACGGTCGTCTTCTCCAAGAAGTTCAACGTCCCCATCGAGCGTTTTTTCTCCAAGACGCTGCGGGAGAAGTTCGACTGGGCCATCAAGTCCGTCGACGAAAACTGGGAATTCTAGAATCACGGAAAAAAGGGGTTCCACGACCCCGTCGGCACGCAGCTGCGGCTAGAGCGGAGCTGTCTCCACATTGCCTTGAAAGGCGGACATTGGAGCCGACACGGAAAATTGCGGGTACCCACGTTAGAGGGCAGCAGAGGGCGGCACGGACAGCGATCCTGCATCTTAGCATTCGGCATCTTCATGGTTTACAGACATCGTGGAAACCCCTGTCATTAGAAGCAGCTGCCTTGTTTACAACATACACTTGGTGAAGGCGGCAGGTCCAAGAAAGCAAGTCCGTGTGCTCGTGAAAAGTTAGGTGTTGACCTCAGGATGTCAGATCCGGTCAACCGCCCCGTCTCGAACGACCTCGTCCCCCACAATTCCAGCTCCAACAGAATGCCAAGGGTATTGGGATGTATACGAGAAAATAGGTCGTGCTCATGCCTCGTGCCGCCGTAGATATGTCGTGATCCGCAATGAGTAAGTCTCGAAGTCGAGAGGATGCCGTGTGCTCATTACTGCTGTTGAAGTGGTGTCGTAGAATGAGTCGTCGAGGTTGAGGTGCATTGCACGGTGCGTGTCACGGCCACCAGCCCATGCGCCGGTAGCTTTCTATCACCTCCTCGACGGCCTGCTGCGTTATGCGCTCGTGCGTGTACCTGCGATCCGTCTCAGCAAATCCGTCCTGGCCTGTCAAAAGGGGGCCGGGGGGGGGGGGTTAGCGGAGACACGCCACTCACCGGAACCCCGTGGCCTCCTCGAACCGCCTTCCATCCAGGCTCAGATCCGTGTCCTTCAGCAGCTCCTTCTCCATGAACGGACTCAGGGGCGTCGTGTCGCCGATGCCGGCCTTCTGCTGCAGCTCGGCCCAGGGATCCAGCGTCTCGTCGTTGACGTCGTCGACCACGTGCTCCAAGTTCAGCCGCGCGAACGTGTTGATCAGCGTGCCCTGGAAGCCCGTCGCGATGCCGAAGATGTCGCGGATCAGGCCCGCCATCGTGCCCTGGCTCGTGTTGCCGTGGTCGACGACGTTGAAGAGCGGCGGGGGCGTGCCGGGCTTGGGCGTCGTTGTCGTTCGCGCGCGCCACGACGCCGCCGTCCACAGCGCGCGCGCCGCGTCCGACACGTGCACCGTGTTGGTGCGCAGGTTCTCGCCCCAGAGCCACTTCATCTCGCGCTCCATGCTCTGGTACACGCGCGCGAGCGCCAGCTGCGTGCCCAGCCAGCGGCCGGCGTACGGGCCGTAGACGTGCGCCAGCCGCAGCACGACGAGGTTGAGGCCGGGGATTCTGGCCAGGTCTTCTTCCGCTTGCAGCTTCCACTTGGCTTGCTTGAGCCAGGGCTTCGTCTTGTCCGTTTCCTTGCGTGGCACGCTGTTCGGCGCATACACCATGCCCGTGCTGACCTCGACGAAGCTCTTGGTCTTCCGCTTCGCGGCCTCCTTGCCCAGCGCCATGCTCAGGTTGTAGCTGCGCAGTTTGTAGACTTCGTCGTCCTGCGAGTACCGCGTCTCGCCGCCGCAGTTGAAGACATAGTCGAACTGGCGGCCGTCGGGGAGGTCGAAGATGCGCGGTAGGGAACGCTCTTGTGAGGCGTCGGCTTGCACGAAGTTGGCCCGCGAGCACGCGTCCTTGAACTCGGGGGCTAGCCAAGCGAGTTCGGGGAGTTGTTTGTCGACGAGGCGGAGCGTTGAGGCGAGGGAGTGCGAGTGGATATGGAGGGCGAGGAACCGGCCAACGTAACCTGAGATTCGAATTTAGTGAACACGACGGTGGCTAAAAGGACCCAGGATCCGTGTGAATTGGCTTTTACCTAAACCGCCTATTATGAGGACGGCGGGCTTATCCTCGCTGGTGGACTCGCTCATGGCGGACACTGCACCAACGCGGAGATATCTCCCGCACCGTCTTGCGGAGGAGAAGCAGGTGTTGCAGAAGGGGCTCGGTGCAAGCCGGGTGGGTTTCCAGGCTGCAGTACTGAATCGTCAGCAGGATGGTCGTTTGGAACCCTTCTCCTTCCAGCATGCAACGGCACAACACGACGCGGAAAGCACTCGGCGATGGCTCGGAAGTCGCACAGGTGGGATGGGAGAATCGCCAATGGAGGAGAAGGGGCAGGCGACACTACATAACATGAGTTATCCCACGCGTGCAGACGCCCACGAGCTGCAAGGGAGCGGGCCTCCGCGCTTTGTCTCAACGCTGCGGCATGCGTCGAATCGCTTCCAACGGGCGAAGGTAGCCTCAACTAGGCCAGCTCTGTGCATGGAAGCTCCTTGGATGCATCGCAGAAGGTCCAGCTGAGCCAATCGGTTGCTTCGAGACCAGCACCTATAGCCGTAGCCGCGAGCCCGCGGAACAATGGACGAGACGTACAGAGCACTCCTGTGCTGTACACGTAGAAGACTCGGTGCAGTGCAGAGGTCAGCTACGGTGTTGTTGAGATACCGCTTTCGCCTGCCGAGCTTGGCTTACTATGACCTGCATGGTCGACGCATCCTTGAATCTCTGCAATTTCCATGGCCTTCAAGAACAACCGCGAACCAGGACTCGAGACAGGTACTACACGGGGAAGGGGGAAGTGAGGCCTTGGACGATTCAGCATCTTCGCTGTTCGTAGCTCATCCTGAGTGCACAGAGCAAGCCTTCAGTGGCAGCAAATCCCTTGTGACCACTTGATGATTGTAGCAAGGCTCGATTCATCATTAAAGTCCTGGAAGTTAGGTGGCTACGTTCAGCAGCATCTGTAGTGACAGCCAACATTCGACTTATGTCACACCAGCGATATGACGTTCCTTGGAGGCGGAGAAGTGGACCAGTTCAGCAATGCGAGCATGAAGAACAGCTAGACCTACGACCGAGAAAAACGCAGCTGATGTGACTGTGATCGTTGCCGCGGGAGTTAGATTTTACGTCCATCGAAAGAAACTCGGACGACAAGCTAGCTACTACAGATTCGGAAGATAAACGAACGCCTCATTACAAGCTGCAAGTGAGCCTTTAGCCGTCCTACCCTCTTCGAATTGCCGCGAGCAACACAGGCAGAAGTGAGCAGCCAAGAACATCTAGCTAGCCCCATTTCATGATGCGATCTGAGCAGCAGAGTATGTTTGACAACGTGCGAAGCAAACGAGTAAATCGCAGCAAGTGCGCGGAGAGACGAATGCACCACTCGACCGCTAGAGGCAAGCAATTCAAAGAACGCCGCGCTTGGGTATATACAGGGGAAGAAAAACAATACAAATCGTGGAACGTGATGTGTGTTTTTTGGAGAACGTCGGCACAAAGCAGGCCATGCTGTACAGAGCGATCAATCAATTTTAGTGTGGCAGCTGAGACAGAGCAAGTCCTCTTGCCACTGTCGATCGTCGCTTAGATCAACGACAAGGATCTTGCTCTCGGTCTCGAACTCCGTCTCTTCGCCGTGAATGGCGTCCTTGATGCGGACTTCAGCGCGAAAGCCGTTCGTCGTGTTCCCATTCTTGTCTTTCGACTTGCACCGGTTTTGTGACCCCTTAACGCGCTTGAAGGGCTTAGTGTGAGTATCTTTGACAAAGAGGGTTTCGTGAGAGCCATCTAGGTCTTCGTTTTGATGCTTCGTTTCCGCTGCGCGCTTTGTGGCGTCCTCGATGATACAGCTTTGGTGGAGCCACATCTCGCACTTGTCGCACCAGACGAGCGGTTCGTCAGGGCTCGCAGGCGCTTTGTCGACGCAGTACTGTCTGAGTGGGGGCTATGTCATGGGTTAGTCAATACATATCGAGACCGTAAACTCATACTGACAAACAGAAATCCCTTCGCATAGCTGTATTTCTGTCGCCAGAAAAAATCGTCCTCCTCCAGTACATCATCATCGTTGTGCTCGTCCCACTTCTTGACCCGAATCTTGCCATTGATGCTTTGGGCATCAATTACGTCCATGTAATCAGACGGCAGAAGCTCATTCCTGCCGTGGTGAGGCTTCCTTCCTCCGGGGATATCTTCCGGTCGGTAGAGCCAGTAGACACGTACAAAGACGTGTTCCGGACCCCTGGCTCGAACTTCCAGAAGTTTCGCCTTCCATTGCGACTGCACATCGATGTCTTCCTTGCTGCCTTGCACTTCATCTTTCTGGACAAGTACCACATCTCCAATCTCGAATTTCTCACTGGTGACTACAAAACAGATAAGCCTTCGTAGGTGTTCTAATCGGTCCTTAACTGTACTAACGAGTAAGTTTGCGGTACTTTTTCAGGCTCTCCCACAGCCGCGCCGGCTTCACGTAATATGCGGTGTTGGCGCTCTCACCAAAGCCATCCCTCTCGGTTTCTGTCTCTGGATCGTCTGTTCGTTTCCGCTTCTTTGACTTCGCGCTTTCCACTGGCGGGTAGTGGATTGTGAAGTGGGGTTCGTCAGGAAACGTGAGTTCCTGGTTCGCATCAGGTATTTCCTGGCCGTCTACCATAGGGTGCGCCTTCCGCCATGTGGAAACATTTGATTTCGGTCCAGACAGCCTTTTCTTTGCGGCCATCGCATGCCCAGGCCAGCGGCGTTGAAGGTGCCTCTGACGTCTCTCGCCGGATGTTGGTGTCTCGACGATGAAGAATGTGGCTTGAGGATCGTAGATATGAAACCTGAGGTTTCGCGGGAGAAGGACTTGGCAATTGGGGGCGCGAAGCTCGCTACCAAGAGAAAGGTGAAGTGACGGTTGAGACAGTTCGAGGGTTAGCAACAAGAGTCGCGGCGTCGCGCTTCTCAGTCCAGAACCTCTGAGACTTGAGGTGCCTGTTTGCGGTTCAACGCGTGTGACATGATTTCCTACGTCTTGTCGCGCGCCCGGCAGGCCGAGGAGTACCCGAGATCCTCTGTTCCCTGCCTCACCCAAACACCTGTACTCTGCATGATATTGGACTCTGAGTACATGTAGGTAGAGGGCGTACTGATTGCTGCGTACACTGGAGGACTACCACCGGGGCTCTCAGAAGCCGGACATCCGAGCAGTGCTTGAGGATGGCTCACGAACGACCACTCGCAGGCCGCAACATCCGGCAAGAGGGAGAGGCTTCAGGGGCTGTATGGAGCACCTGCAGTTCTCACGGCGTGCTGCATGCATGTGGAACAACAACGAGTCCGAAGCCGTTTCTCTGCAAGTCTTGCACCAGAGCAGCACCTAGCATGAGCAGCTATGTGATGTCCAGACATGCCGGTGAAGGGTCTATGGACATCAATGCAGGATCTGGGGTAATGAGAGGCGCCTTGTAGCAGATCTGCGCATTGGCCCGCTACCTCTACGGCGCTCTGAGAGACGCCTTGTGTAAGACAGAATGGGATGGCCACGGCACGAGTGAGAACGGCCTGAGAGCTAACGCTGCTCATGTCCATGGCGAGAGAGTGATGAGAGGCCAAGCCGGCCTTTCCAGGGCCTTTCCAGATAGTCGTCGTCAGCCAACACAATCCCACCGCGAGTTAGTCATGCAGATGCTTGTATGCAGATGCTTGTATGCAGATGTTGTGGCTGGTGTGGACAGGTGCTGTTACGGAGGAGCCGTGAAACCACAGAAAGACTGGCGGAAGCGACGGGTAGACTCGTGATGTGCTGAAACACCTTGTCGTGAGATTGATATAATACACAGGCCTAACTCGACGATGCTCTAAGTGCTTCCTGCTCGTCCTGTCGTTTGTTGCTATCAGCTTGACAACGTTGCAGCGGACAGGGGCGCTCTTCACTCCCACGCAGTCTACAGTACAGTCACTTTTAGTTGCAGCTTCGTCATCCGCGCCTGCCCTGCCGGCCTACTCCAGAAATCACCCCCGTCCCGTCAACTCAAGACCTTCCAAAGAAATTCAAGACACTGGAGCTCTCCAGAACGCCGCCCACTCCCTAACGCATACTCACCTCTCATTGTGTCAACCTCCGAGACGCTTCCCCCGACGTCGTCCCCTGGCCCTTCGACGTCGAGAGATTCCGCCAGCACCGGCAGCGAGCTACTGGCCGACAATTGCCGTCCTTGTACATACCAATCTTTCTGTTGAGGCACTCACCCTACAAAATGCCTCGTTCTCGAGGTACGCCTGGGTCTGCAGGAACATTGTTGGCTGCATCCCTTACTTCGCTACAGTACTCTCGTTCATATCCCAATGGGGCGGAGCACCACGGTCCCCTACAATCCATGTACCTCCATCGCCCACGACAGCACAGCGGCCGAAGCAGGACGAGTTTAGCACAAGTCCGTCTACGAACAATTTTCCGCCCTATGCCAGCGCTTCCCCAACGCCACGGAATCGAGCCGATTCTGCTCCTCGCCCCTCCTCACGGCCAGCTTCAATGCTACAAACTTATCAGCCACCGCTCATGGAAGTTGCACAGGACACACTCCCAGAGCTACAGCCTATCTTCACGTTTTTAAACAGCCATCAGAACAAATTATACCAAGAGGGCTATTTTCTAAAGCTGCATGACCTTGACTCCAGTACGTGAGCACTACGAAGTTCTACTTGAATCAACCGCTCACCTGCAATCTTAGGAGGGAGACCGAGTGGTGACAGGACACTGTATGGCCGTCCTAACAGACTGATTGCAGATTCACTGGACCAGCGAGGTCTCATGTTCGCCATGCCGAAGGAAAAGCGATATGGCTACCTTGAGATCCTTGATGTGTCGAGCTTAATACACACCAATGGTAGCCAGACTTGGAGTGAACGGCAGTGGAGGAAGGAGCTGAAGAAGCTGACGGCCTCGCGCATGACCACTGAAGATAGTCCGCGTGTGAGTGGAATCGGCCCAAGAAGAAACACTATTAGCAGGACAAGTTTGCCCCCTACGAACAACAACGCACTTCGATTCGAGGACGGTGCCTTGATTCATTCGTCACCAAACACCCGCAGAGGCTCTCCTGCTCCTCCACCTGGCGAATCGATTTATGGGACTCCACGACGTGTTGACTCTGCTCCTC
>NAJN01000117.1:0-33066 GCA_005059845.1 Cryomyces minteri
CACTCTCGTCTTGACTCTTGTTCTCCTCCCGACTCTCCTCTCGAAATGTCCGACCTTCCGCGTCGACTTCTGCCAGCCTCGCGTTCGCGGCACCTACAACGGCGGTCGACATGGTGTGCGCACAGGGGAGGAAGCCACAGAGAGCGTGCTGGTGACGGTGGAGAGCAGTCGACGGTTCACTGCTTGGAAGTGCGCGGTTGCCACACCGTCGGGAGAACGTTGTTGGTTGAGGTCGATGCAATGGGGCGAGGCCCAACGCGTGGGGAAAACTCAGAGCAAGGGGATTGATGTGTAGAGGTCATAGTTACAGAGTTAGTATGTATATGTCCCCTCCATTCGCCTCTCTTGCACGTAAGAGGCTTGCTGCGATGGCCACGGCGGGAGGGCATGGCAAAGCCGCCGTTGAGCTGCTGCGGGCATACACATGATCCGTGCAGGAACGACCGAATGAACGGCCGCCGACACTCACCGCCCCCGACCGTTTCGTAGGACCAAACACGCGAGAGGCAAGGAACAGACGCCACATGGCCGAAGTCGGGTAAGATACCTCAGGTAAGATATTTTAGGCGAGATACCTTGGGCGAGATACCTCAGGTAAGCTGGCCTTACGTGGTACGGAACGGAGGCAAACGCTGTCGTCACTGTCGGACGAGCCCAAGGAGGCGGTGCAGAGCAGGTGGTCAAGTGGAACAGCCTCAACGCGGGATGCGTCGTAGTCCGAGAACAACACCAGAACGCAGTTTGACAAGAACCAGTCCATGCCTCCAAAGTTTGCAATTACGATACTGGTAGTGAAGTTGCTGTCTGCCCCTTCCGAAGTGTCAATCCTCATGTACCCAGTCCTCCATTCCTTGTTGCCTGACCAAACCAGAGAGACGGAAAAAAGAGCCACAGCAGCGATACGAGGTGGAAGCCAACAAACAGCGAGATAGCAAAACAACGCCTCCAGACTCCTTTGCCGCATGGGAGAACGAGAACACTCCCAACCCAAAATACGCCTCAGCCTGGCCCATTGCCCTCCCGACAGGTTAGCGGAGCAATTGTACGTGGACGAAAACAGCAGAAACAAAAGTGAAGAGGCCGAAACTTGCAAGCCCTGCTCAGGTGCTGAGCCACTGGCAATGGCAACTGTTCGCCACATCCCTTCCTACCTTCGAACCAGTAGTCGCAGTAGCGCTCGGGTACCCAGGGTACGACGGATCCTTCTCTGCCAGAGTAACAATGATCGGCTTGCCAGCAGCATTAGGGACGACGTTAGCAGTGCCGTCATTCATAATCTGCATCTTCTGGCAGTAAGGCTGGATCGAGTTGCCAGACACGCGACGTTCTTCAATCTTGACTACCTGTGGGTAACGCGCAACACCAGAGCTCGAGTCGTCTAAGTCGCGACCCTGCACCGTTTTCGAAGGGTACGAATGGTACTGAGCATAGTATGAGGCGTCCTTGTCTGTGAAGGTCGTGACGGTCGATGGTGGCGAAGAGACACTTGACCTTGAGATAACAGTAGAAGACGTCGTCAGCGGAGAAGCTGAAGACGTCGAAGAAGTCGCCGGCCTCGTCGATGTAGTCGTTACGGCTGCAGAGGTGTTGGTGTTGTGAGAAGCGTTCTGGGTGGCGTATATGAAAACTTCGAGGACAGTCTGGTTCCAGAAGCAGGACCATGGCTGTTCTCCTGCAGCGAGTTGCTTGCGTGAGATTGGCGGCCTGGCGAAAAGCTGTCTCTTCTTGATAGGGTCTGGACCGCCAGGAGAGAAATCGTCGTCAGATACGATAACGATTTTGTCATACTTTGTTTGAAAAAAGAACGCAGGTCCTCGACCGGGATCCTCGATGTCTTGTACCAGAGTAAATCCATTCGGAGCGATCTGCGGTGGCTGGGTACCATAGTTGATGACATTGCTTGGAATTGTAGAATTCAGCCATGCGCTTAAGGGGGCTCCTGCTGAAGGGAAGCCCACGTTGATGTTTGGTGGTCCCGGAATGGTGCATCCCCACGCATTGCTTTGGTTGTAGAAAGACAGGCAGCTGTTGTCGGTCTGCTCTGCTACGCTCATGGACAGAACATAATTGCCGGTGGGTAACGTTGGAAGGGACGACGGTGTAGGAATCGTTGAAGCATCAAGATACGGTGCAGTACTCGTAACAGTGACGACAGCTCGGTCTCTGTTCAACTTGTCAGCGAGATAGTGGTTTGGAGACCTTTGAACCTTACCCTGCAGTGGCTTTGGCTGCATTTGCGTGCTGCCTACTGAGGAACCCTCCTATGACCCCACCTAAGATGATTGCAAGTAGTACAACAAACGCAGCCGCAAGAAGAATCCACCAGAGTGGAATTTTGCCCCAACACAGCCGGGTTTTCCTCTTCTCCTTCCACGTCTTCTCGTTCCAGCTCTTTTCCGACGTATCACTCTCACCAGACTCCATTGCTTCGATTCGCGGAAACTGACTTGAAACCGTGCCCGCTCCAGCAGTCTCGTACGATGAAGGTATCAGAGTATCGTGCGAGTCCGCGTCGTGTCCTGACGCTCCCTCAAGTGCGGCTGGATCAGCCGCATTCACCACCGGAGGTTTGGCCAAGTCCTCATCCGCATATCGTGAATAGGGAGGCAGCTGCTCCGTATGCCCGTCAGGACCGACTATGTCTTGCTCTTCGCCTTCCGGACCTATACGACGATGATACTGCTGCCCAAGCCCTGGAAAACCGACAGGAACTGCTTCAATGGGTTCGACAACATCGTCGTCCGGATCTGTGGAAACGTTTTGTGGGTACATAGCGTACGGATGGGCTGGGCGTTGAATACCGGACAAGGTCCTATGGGGCATCCGCGTGGTAGATGATGTCGCTACACTGGGTATCCGGGCCATTCCTATGCCTTGTGGATACATGGCATATGGATGGCTAGGACCAGTAGCACCCTGATAAGGACTTTGCGACCGGGTCACGGTCGAGAAGGAAGATGTCGTGCTCAACGGACGGTGTTGTAGTGTTGGTGCGTATGTGGTGGTGGATTGGGACCGCGTGCTAGAATTTCGACGGGGTAGTCCACCATTTGTTCCATCGTGTCGAAGAGCGACCCCATCAGACGCTCCATGGCCCTTGGATGTGCTCATCCTTGAGATCGCAGGTCTGATTGTCGATGCCACGGACGAGGCCGATGACAATGACCGCCGTACAACAGGCTCATCAGTATCGCCATCTCGTCCTCCGTCATAACCTTGGCAACTCCCGAACCCATCCGCTACATCGAAGAAATCGTCGGCATACTCATCGTCGAAGATATTTGGATTCTCAGAAAGAGACGGCGTCGTGGCAGTATCGCGGTCTGTCGATCGTCTCTCCATTGCGTGAAAGGCCTTCCCTTGCGCTTGTGCTGCCGCTCAGACCCGTCCTCTGTGTGGCTGCAACGGCTGGGTGCCGTTGGCCAATCTCAGCCTTTCGAACGGACGAGGCGCCTGTCGAGTGGAAGAATAACGAGCGTGGTGGTGTGGATGAGGTGTGTTCGAGAGTGGGTAGAGGGCGATCGACCTGAAGTCAGGGAGTCGGTAGGTAGTCAGCCGTTGTTGCGGTCCATCCGAGGACCGCACGTTCGGGTCCCACACAACGACACCTGTTTCAGAAACCCGTGAAGGAACCCAATCAGCCACGGGGATGTTGGCCTTCACATGCACCGTAAGACTGCCCTGATGTGAAGTTATTCCACGTCAACAAGTCACTCTGTTTCTCCTACATACCCCCAAGGAGGGCGAAAGGAAGTCGTCCAGGACATGATGATACAATCGCCAGGTTCGCCCAGATCTGGCCGTGCCGCTCCCAAGAGAACGCCAGCGTTCCGATCGGCAGCCATTGGTCGACCTTGGCGTCCACGAAACCTTATTGCGTTCGCTAAGTTTCGCACTCGAAGCTCGCCCTTGGAAGCTGTTCTTGTACAAACAGCTCATGGAGTTACCTCCGGAAGCATTCATGGTCCCTAGAAGAACTCGGCAATGACTTGCTCATGCGACGATATCACAGCATCCAGAGCTGGTCTTGGAATGCCTGGATGAGACAGAGTGCTACTTCACTTCCTCCAGTCATGGATGCATACATAGAAAACAGAGAGTATCACGAAGGGTTTATGCGTGTGGCCATCAACATGGTAAGCTTTCTCTGCCAATTTGTTCGCCAGTTCTTACAACTGACGTCTTCAGGGCGAGCTTGCCCTCCGCAGCGACGAAACACCTGTGGGCTGCGTGTTTGTACATGATGGAAAGATCATCGGCAGAGGCATGAACGATACGAACCGGTCCCTGAGTGTATGTTGTGCGTTCTCTTTAGCAGTCCTGATCGAGACTCATTGGATCTCAGGGCACTCGACATGCCGAATTCGTAGCCATCTGCGAGATTCTTCAGAGCTATCCACAGAGCATCTTGCAGGAGACGGACCTCTACGTCACAGTCGAACCTTGCATCATGTGCGCGGCCGCTCTGCGGCAGTACCGGATCCGAGCAGTGTATTTTGGATGTGCAAATGAGCGGTTCGGGGGTACGGGCGGAGTCATGAACATTCATTCAGAGTGAGTCGATCGTCTCCTTTCTGTAGACGTGCTTCACAGCGTAGCACGGAAAACAACACGATAGACTCGATCATCGATTGACAGCGTGAGGTAGTCCAAGCACTGACATGCCATACGCCGTCTATGGAGGATTATTTAGAGAAGAAGCCATCATGCTGTTAAGAAGGTTCTATGTACAGGAGAATGAAAAGGGTAGGTCCGCACGCCGTTGTCTTTCTGTTTGATGAAGCCGGACTCCTACAGTTGAGTGGAGGAGGACGTGGGCAACAATGCTAACATATCTTACTACAGCACCAGAACCGAAGCAGAAGAAAACAAGGGAGTTGAAGACTGACATTCTTCCGCTCGAAGTCGCCAGCGGTACAAGACCATGATGTCCTCGACTGCAACTCGTGGATCTGCACTGCTCAAACCCACGGCCGCTTAGGTGTTGCTCTGTATCATCGCAACGCTTCGGCGATGAACCGACATCGACACCTTGGAGTCGATGCAACAGGTCCAGCCACGATATGACCTCAAGAACCACCATCTTGTTGTGCGTCGTCCTTATTCTGCCGAAAGAACACATTGCGGTAGTACCTAGCTTCCTCAATACTCTCCAATATGTCCTGCCTCGCCTCATGCGCTCCCTTCTTCTGCGGACTCTTCTTCAACACCTCGACCGGTGCCCACCGCCTTGCGGCCTCTTTGATGGCACTAACATCCAAGATACGATGGTGTAAATGTTTCACTACTGTGTCATATGGTGGCTTCCTCAGAAACGCTCTATCCGCATGCACTGTATTTCCCGCTAGAAGTGCCCTCCTACGCTCTGGAGCGTACTTCTTGACGTACTCCAGTAAGCCTTCTGCGGCCATCTCCGCAGTAGTAGAGGACGCTAAGCAAGCGGCAGTGAGCCCACTTTTCCCATGATGTTGGCGACACCATTCGCCCATGGCATCCAGCTCAGCCCTGGAGTGTCGAATTATTGCCTCGTATCCATTGGACTCGAGAAGGTTCAGATCATGGTCCGTAACGAAACAGGCGAAGGAGAGAATGGTGTCGTTGTCATAATCGAGTCCTGTCATTTCGCAGTCAATCCAGACTAGAGGATCACGGGAGATGGACTCCGGCATGTTCGCGGAGGAGGAGAGGGAGTGGGGACGCGGCCCGATGGCTTTGTAAGGATTGTTCTGAAGGTGATCCGGTTGCAAGAATGGAGGACGTAGTGCTTTGGTGCGGACTGCTAGCTGTGTGTGTCTACGAAGCAGCCTCATATGCAAAGATTGCGTGGAGAAGCGGATGTACTTTACATTTGGTTGTTGGAGGTGCAGGTGCAGGGATGATAATAGCGGAGGTGCATCGGCAATTCTAGAGACCGATACTTTACGCGTCGACGCGCGACTTGAACCGCGACTTTCTCGATGCAGCATAGCAACGTCCCAACCTCCTTCTACGTCTCTTGTATAGACACGCACTGTACTCCCACTTCTCTCCCTCCTGCCGAGCGATTCTTTACAGTCTATAGCCATGTCACGAGCCAGCAGGTTAGCAGAGCTTCGTGCGCTGAGGGCTTCTGGCAAGACGCGGCTGTCCACATATCAAGTCGAGGAAGAGGAAGATATATACCAAGAAGTCGATGAAGAAGGATACAAGCGAGTTGTTCGTAGTCGTCTCGCTCGAGATGATTTCGTTGTAGACGACAACGGCCAGGGCTATGCAGACGATGGACGCGAAGACTGGCAGACGGACCAAAGGTCTCATTACGACAGCGAGAGCGAAAACGAGCTGCCGTTAAAGGGCAAAGCTGGTGAGACGTCCTGACCGTCTAATTTGCAGGCGCTCGTATCAGACTAGAAGGGTTTGGCTGACTCTTTATGGTCTATAGCGAAGAGAAAGCGCGAAGAAGATCGTGAAAACAAGGACAAGATTAATAATGGGATCAACAAGTACTTCAACTCGAACCCTGTGGTTTCTGCACTGAAGCCAAAGGTACAAATCCGTTTCGCTCAAGTTACGTGTGCCTGCTGACGCGCCGACAGCCGGTAGCTACTGCAGAAGACGCAGCCTTCATGGCAGACCTCCTTGGCGAGGTCGATACCAATGTCCCAAGCCAACGCGCTCGACCCATGAAGGCAGTGAGGTCTGAGGACCGCAAGAAAACTCGACTACTCTCACCTCCAATATCAGAGAAAGCACGAACTATACCGAAGCTACGTGGTAGCCTGAACACCTTTCGTATGACACAAACGCCTTCACACGCTACGCATCTCCATGACGACGATACCCCTTTCTCTCAGTCGGATGATGACGACGTACCAATGAGCGACCCTCTGCCCTCTTCTCCTGTTGCAAAGGCTATTGAAAGAAAATCCCACTTAGGGTTCAAGGCCGAAGAGGAAGATGAGGATGACCTGATGGAGGTTGCACAGGTTGTGGGACATGCCAACGCTCATGCAGCTAGTGTTAATATGGTTGGGAGTAGACCAGCCTTGCAGAAGCTCAAGAAGACGACCTATCCAACGCCGGAGAGCTCATCACCAACGCTACTGTCAGCAGACGCGATTGATACATCATCCTGGAATAACGTCACGAGCAAGCTGAATGTTCTAAGTAGTCCTCCACCGGAAACCGCCAGCGCTGGCAAGCTGAGGCCGCAGGATGCCCTTGAGGAGGACGGCAGCCTCCGCATGTTCTGGATTGATTATACGGAGATCAACGGCAGTCTCTGTCTGTTTGGAAAGGTCAAAGACAAGACCACGGGAAGGTTCGTCAGCTGCTTCGTCAAGGTCGACAACATACTGCGCAAGCTATACTTCCTGCCACGCGAGTATCGTCAGAAGCAAGGCCGGGACACTTCAGAAGAAGTGGGCATGAGTGATGTTTACGAGGAGGTGGATAGCCTCATGTCAAAGTTACGTGTAGGCATGCACAAGATCAAGCCATGCTCCAGAAAGTATGCTTTTGAGCTTCCAGACATACCAAAGGAGGGGGATTACCTGAAACTGTTGTATCCATACGACAAAGCTGGACTCTCCACAGACCTCACAGGAGAGACTTTCTCACACGTCTTTGGCACGAATACTGCGCTCTTCGAGCAGTTCGTCCTCTGGAAGAACATTATGGGGCCCTGCTGGCTCAGGATCGACGACGCTGACTTCAGCGCTGTTAGCAATGCGTCCTGGTGCAAGCTCGAGCTGCAAGTAGACAAGCCAAGCCTTATCACGACTCTTGGAGACTCCGACAACCTTGAGGCACCGCCACTGACTCTGATGAGCATCAGCTTACGGACCACGATGAATATTAAGGAAAATAAACAGGAGATTCTAATGGCTAGTGCTCGTGTGTATGAGAACATGTCTTTGACCGACACTACATCACCAGAGAAACTGCCGTGTCAGACTTTCACCGTGATGCGACCCAACGGAGAACTGCCCCTAGGTTTCAGGATGGAGGTCGAGAAGCACAAGGGCACAGTGAAGGTCGAGAAGACCGAGCTTGGGCTGCTCAGCATGTTCTTGGCTATATTGCAAAAGATGGATCCTGACGTCCTGATGGGTCACCGACTAGATGATGTCGATTACAGCATTCTGCTTAGCCGCATGCGGGAAAAGAAGACTCCGGGCTGGTCCAAGATTGGACGGCTGAAGAGAAGTGAATGGCCGAAGAACATGGGTAAGGGCGGTGGTAGCTTTTTTGCTGAACGGCAGCTTGCGGCGGGACGACTGCTATGTGATCTTGCTAACGACCTTGGAAAGGTAAGCTTTCCCAAACAGTACTGCTTGTGGCAACCTACTGACTTTGCGTTTAGTCACTCATGACAAAGTGTCAGTCATGGAGTCTCAACGAGATGTGCGAGCTTGTACTCGGTGAAGAAAACGGCCGTCGCGAGTTCGATAACGAAGTGGCTCTTAAAACGTGGGCCGCATCTCGGGAGGGTCTGATGAACTATCTGCGACACTGTGAGGCCGATACTTACTTCATTGCTGCAATTGCGTTGAAAGTGCAGATGCTCCCACTTACCAAAGTTCTTACCAATCTTGCGGGCAACTCCTGGGCTCGCACATTAAGCGGCACCAGAGCTGAACGAAACGAATACATTTTGCTCCATGAGTTCCACCGCAACAAGTATATCTGTCCCGACAAGATGTGGGGTAAAGGCAAGCAAAAGGTCGAAGAAGAGAACGCTGAGAATGAAGAAGGTGCAGATGTCAGAAAGAAGGATAAATTCAAGGGCGGGTTAGTGTTTGAGCCAGAGAAAGGACTGTATGACAAGTTCATACTCGTCATGGACTTCAATTCTCTCTACCCCAGTATTATCCAAGAGTTCAACATCTGCTTCACCACAGTAGAACGAGCGGACATTGTAAGTTGATCTCTGGATTGAACCGAACAGAAGCTGACTCCCTACAGTCGGAGGACGATGAGAAAGTGCCAGAAGTGCCCACCGAATCAACTCAAGGCATTCTTCCAAAACTCATCGCCACTCTTGTCAGTCGACGTCGAGAGGTGAAGAAACTGATGAAAGACAAGACAGCGACACCAGACCAGCTCGCAACTTGGGACATCAAGCAGTTGGCTCTCAAGCTCACGGCAAACTCTATGTACGGCTGTCTCGGATACACCAAGTCTCGATTCTACGCCCGACCACTCGCCATGCTCACAACCTTCAAAGGACGTGAGATTCTGCGAAGCACGAAAGACTTGGCAGAGAGTACCCAACTGCGCGTCATCTATGGCGATACTGACTCTGTCATGATCAACACCAATATGGACAACGTCCAAGATGCGTTGAAGGTCGGAAACGAGTTCAAGCGGAGTGTGAACGAGAAGTACAGATTGTTAGAGATCGATATCGACAACGTCTTCCGTCGGCTGCTTTTGCACGCGAAGAAAAAGTATGCTGCGATCAACATGATTGAGGTTGACGGAAAATATGTAGACAAGCTTGAGGTCAAAGGTCTGGACATGAAGCGAAGAGAATACTGCGCCCTCAGTAAAGAAACATCCTCGTAAGCGAATTCCCCGGTGCACTCGATGTCTCAAACTTACATTTCCACTAGTAAACTACTTGGCTTCCTTCTCTCTGGCGAAGAATCGGAAGTCGTTGTCTCCCAAATTCACGACTACCTGCGATCCCTCGCCCAAAAGATGCGTGAATACTCTGTCCCTGTTCAAAAATACACGATCTTCACCCAGTTGGGCAAAGACCCCAAGGAGTATCCCAACGCAGGCAGCATGCCCTCGGTGCAAGTCGCACTGCGCCAGATGGCGAAGGGCAAGACTGTCAAAGCCAAGGATGTCATGTCATTCGTGATTACAGGCGATAGTAGCGGATCTGCAGAGAATGCGGCGAAGAACGCGTACACCCTTGAGGAAGTCATGAAGAAAGACAGCGGGCTGCTGCCAGACATCGATTACTACCTGCACAAGCAGATACTGCCGCCAGTGGAAAGGCTGTGTGCGCCCATCGATGGGACGAATGTCACGATGCTGGCAGAGTGTCTAGGACTGGACACGAGCAAATACCGCGTCTCGACTGCCTCGGGCGCCACCAACGCAGAAGCGGAGATTCATCCCCTCGAGTCGCAGATCCCAGATCACATCCGCTTTAAAGATTGCGCGCCACTGTCACTCCGCTGCCGGGCTTGCCACTCTCGCTCCGACTTCCATGGGCTTGGACATGCCGAGAACGACGCTCTCGTCACCAAAGACGGCCTCGCTTGCTCGAAGGACGACTGCGGCAGGGTTCTTTCGACTCTCAGCCTTGTCGCGCAGCTCGAACACCAGATTCGCCAGCACACTAGCAGATACTACGCCGCGTGGCTCGTGTGCGACGACCCGGCCTGCGGTACTCGAACACGGCAGATGTCCGTCTACGGGCATCGCTGTCTCGGGCCGCGCGGGCTGGCCCAGGGCTGTCTAGGGCGCATGGCGTTTGAGTATGGCGAGAAAGCGCTGTACAACCAGCTCCTGTACTTGAAGGGCATGTTCGACGTCGACAAGGCGTTGGAGAATATGAAGAAGGGAAAGATGGGAGAGGAGGGCGAGAAGGCGAAAGTGTTGGCTGAGATGAACAGGGAGAGATTCGGGACAGTGGAAGGTGTCGTGAAGGGGTACTTGGACAAGAGTGGGTGGGGATGGGTTGCTATGGATAGTCTTTTTGGATTTGCGTTCAAGGCGATGGTCTGATTATTGCTACGACAAGAGGATCGGTGTCCTCGTCGATATCTGGATACTGGGTCACGTTGGATTGATGGCGTTGCCTGGGAGGCATGTTTTCGTATCCCCGATCGTGTTGCAAGAGATAGTCTCGTTCGTTGAATCATTCCCCCTGCTTCCGCCTTGGTTGCAAACGTGGTTCATCGTGTGAATCCTCACTGCTTCGGTAGGACACCCATCGTGTCTATTTGATCTCACTCCAGCCCCCTTTCTCTTTGCCACCGTCAACCATCAAGCTTCCACCACTCCCTTTCTGTGTCTCCTCCACCGCCTTACCACACGCCATTCTGAAGACTTGCACGAACCGGCACACATCCGAGAAGCTATTATACAGTGGGGCCGGCGCCACCCTGATGACATCGGGCCGTCTCTCGTCCACAACGACACCCTCCTCCTCAAGAATGTGCATGACAGCATCAAGAAGTCCCGACTCGAGGCGTATGCTGAGCTGAGCGCCCCGCTCTTCCGGGTTCGACGGCGTGACAATCGCATACGGCGCCTTCCCTCCTTCATCCGCCGTCAGCAGCTGTTCGAGATAGCCGGTGAGCTTCAGCGACTTCTCTCTCAGCTCGGCCATGCTGGTTTTCGCAAACACGGACAGCGACGCCTGCAAGGCCGTCAGATCCAGCGCGCTGGGGTTCGACAGCTGGAAGCCGCCGGCGCCGGGTATGGGCGCGAACTGGTTCGTCATGGCAAACCGGCTGCTCTTGTCGCTACCCCACCAGCCCGCCAATCGGGGTCTGTACCCTGGCCCCTCAGTCGGGGACGCGGAGTGCGAGACCTGAGAGTGGCGAGCGTGCACGAAGAGGCCGCCGATGGCGCCGGGGCCGCTGTTCATGTATTTGTAGTTGCACCAGGCGGCGAAGTCGACGTTCCAGTCGTGCAGGTGCAAAAGCGCGTTGCCGGTTGCGTGCGCGAGGTCCCAGCCTACGGTTATGCCTTTGGACTGGGCGTGCGCGGTTATGGTGGGGATGTCGAAGTACTGCCCGGTGTAGAACTGAATGCCGGGGAGGAGGAGGAGGGCGGTCGATGAGGCGTGCGCGTCGATGATGGAGAGGATGTGGGAGGTCGGTAGCAAGGGTGAGTTGGGAGAGGGGGGTTCGATGAGAACCATGGCGTCTGAAGGGTCGAGGTTGTGGTGCCGTATCTGAGATTCTACGGCGTACTTTGCAGAAGGTCAGTAAATTCACGGATTCTCTCCAGACCCAACCATCAGAACCTTCAAGTAGTGTGGCACGACCGCTCCAAAGCATCCGCCTCCGAATCTTCTGTGGAGACTCTCTGACATTCAAACGGGATGCGACAGAAAGTGAAGCCACACATGGCGGCTGCAAGGAAAACATGGTTTCGACCGGCCATAGAGATCGAAGCTGAAACAGACATCTTTGCTAGACTTTCGTTGCGAGGTCCCATGGTTGATATACGTCTTGCCAGGCAACTCGGTAAAATTCAACAGTGCAGACCAAGACACTCGACTTTTGCTTCATGCGATTCTCTTGTGGCTTCACTCTCTACTGATCGTAAACGACAGGGGTCTAAGAACTGAAGTCTACGTACATGATCAGAAGGAAACGCTTTCCCCTCGAGGATAATCTTCCACCTCGTCTTGTCCGGCCGATAAAAGCTTGCCATAAGCAAGTGCAAGTTCGCCGTCAAAGTCTCCATGACAGCAACCTCATCTTTCTCCGCTCCCACGATCTTGGCCATCTCCTCTTTTACAGCCTCATCTATATCCACCCATGGCGGCAGTGGCGAGTCTTCTATTGGCTTGAAGTGGCCGTATACGCCTTTCGAAGCCCACGTTGAGAGATAGTTCTGGATGTAGGAGGCCGTCTGGCGAGGTTGAAGACCTAGAGAGTTCCCGCAGAGATAGGTGCAGTGCTCTGACTTTGTGTCGGCCTCGTGGCTGGAGGAGGTTGGCTGGGCCTTGGCTGCCAGTGTCTTCCGCTTGAGGTCTGCTCTCGTGGGTATAACGAACTCGTCCCGGAGGTATCGCAACGGATCCTTTGCATCCAGCGACTTCGCGTGCTCCTCAGTAGCCATATCCATAGTGGTGTTCGACCGTCCCAGCTCTTGCAATCTGTAAACACCCTTGTATACGCTGTGACTGTTCGTTTACCAACAGGCTCCGAGTCGATACTGTTCCGAGCGAAAAGCTCCTGGCAGAGTTCTAAGTTCTGAGCTCTGGATACTGAATACCTTGTTGGCTTGATGTCGTCGCAAATTAAATGCGTCCTGATGTACCAGACCTGAGACACCATCATCATACATCACGGTCGGCATCACGGTCGGAGAGCTTGCCCCTCCATTGCCGAAGATGCTCCGTCCGCGCATTGGAATTGGGAATGCATCCTCAGTCGTCACGCCAGCTTCCCTCTCGTCCGCACTCCACCATCTTCACACAATGGCCTCAACCTCAAGCCTGCCGCGAGCGTGTCTACGCCTATCGATGTCCCCGACGATCCGACCGCACGTCGCCCACGAAGTCCGCAGCCACGCCCGACAACTGTGCACGAAACCGCAGCGCGCCACTCCAGCACCAGCACCCCTCCTCGACTTCCTCGCCCCTTCTCTCTACACGCGAGCACGTCCCGCTTACCGAGCCCCCTCGTACTCACGGCCTGCACAAACGAGGCCGCAAGCGCGATGCTTCTCAGCCGCCGCGCCGCGCCGCAAAGCGATCCTCAACCCGCGGAAAGACGACGACGGCAACGACATGGAGATTGAGATAACGCCGCGAGCCGCAAGCGTACGCCGCTCTGCTCTGCCTTCCTGTTGAGATACACAGACAGACTAACACCCCACTCACCTCCTGCAGCGCCTCGCCCAGATCTCCTCCACTGACCACAACCCCGCCCTCTGCCTGCGCGTGACCGTCGAGTCCGGCGGCTGCCACGGCTTCCAATACCTGATGTCTCTGACCGACATGTCCGAGATCTCGCGCGACGAAGACACCGTGTTCGAGAGCGACTATACCAACAACAGTCCTATGCCCACTACCGCAAGTTCAGAAGGTAGTGGGGATGGAAGTGCAGGAGAGGCGTATAGGGCGAAAGTGGTGATGGACGAGCCGAGCTTGGAGCTTTTGAAGGGCGCCAAGGTCGATTATACGATGGAGTTGATCGGCAGTCAGTTCAAGGTCGTGGGCATTCCGGGCGCGGCGAGTAGCTGTGGGTGTGGGACGAGCTTTGATATCAAAGCATGAAATATCGTGTGGTTGGTGCTCGGGCCACGGAGTCGCTGGATTCTGGTTGGGAATTCTGATTGGCAGAGTGTGGGAACGGGTGTTGAACGGAGTCTGGGTGCAAATAGAGACCCTGGCCGGTATAGATCCATGAGGGAAAGGGACCATATTTAGCACCCCTCGCGCACGGTTCCTTGATGCTTCAAACCATATTGGTGTCATGAAATCTTCGAATCATTTATTGAGTGTGACGACGGACATACGCTATGTGCGTCACGGACATGCAGCAAATGAAACAGCCCTTCCCGACTCCTCAAATCCAGATGAGAACCCTAGGCTTGCGTCTAGTGTGACAACAGTGCAAGACACGAGTGCTTCGCCGAATAAAACTCGCCTCGTGACGTGACCCGTCACTCTATCGTGTCGAGAACCACAAAGCGTCCGCTACATGTTCTTGTTGAACGGCGGCTTAGCGTTCATCGCTTTGTTGCTGTCGAAAAGCCATATTCCGTTCGTCTTGTCCGCATCGATACTTATCGCCAGGGGCTTGGCTAGCTGCTCGAAGATTGGATATCTGTCGACCTTGGTGAAGAAGGCGCGCTCCCACTCACGGCCCTCGGCCGCCTCCTTCTTTCGCAGCTCGCGCTGCTGGTTTTCGATGATTGACTTCTCGTATGATGTCTTGTCCATGTCACCTTTCACAATGGCAGCGGCTACTTTCTGCCACGCGCGCTGCGACTCTAGCGGGTCTTGCTGCTCGATGGGCGCCGTTATGAGGGGGGTACCCTTTAGCGCCTTCGCGTCGTAGGTGTCAACCACGCGTGCCTTGTGCTTGCCATCGCCTTCTTTGATGATGAAAGAGTCGGTCCATTGGCCGTCGAGCGTGTACAGAGGCTCCTTCTCCTTACCCGTCGGGTACAATTGTGCAGTGAAGCTGTTCTTCTTGCCACTGACCCATCCTTTGCCAGCGTATTCAATTTTGGCGGTGAATCCGCTGGAGGACTGAATGTAGGTGCTCTTGTTCAGCTCGACGTATGGCGAGCCAGTGATAAGACCTTCGATGTGGATGGCAGGGAGCGTGATTAGGTAGTCTTCGTTGTAACCGTCGAGATGGTATAGAGCATGACCGATCTGCTTGACGTTGATCGTACGGCTGAAGGAAGCCTTCTGTGCATTGTAACCTTGGAGACGGACGCCGTGCTGTGCATTCCAGATGCAGTAGGCCGTGACTGGCGGGTGATGGCTGGCGAAAGCAGAACAATCAGCACTAGGTTGCCACGAGAGACATGCATAGAACAGGCAAACCGACCTGACCTGCTCGCTAACCAGCTGAGTGGTGCCAGCCTCATCCTCCCACCTTCCAAGGTACAGCTCGCCCAGGAATGGATTCAAGGGCTTCTTCTCGCTTCCCAGCTTCTCATTGCGACTGCTGTACGACGGCTTCAGCGTGCTGAGGAACCACTTCAAGACGAGAAGAGCGCGCTTCGCTGGGTCGGGCTCCTTGGCGGGCGCCACGAACACGGAGGGGTGTTCGACCCAGTAGGCGGAGAATTCTGTGAGTGAGGTGGTCGAGAGGATGAACGCTGGCGCTGTCATAGTCGACAGATCGCCATTGAAGGTCGCTATGGACTAGAGAGCGTCTCAACACCGAATGGACCGATTGGGGCAAGGCTTGGTGGGAATACCTTCAGGAACGAGGACCATGACCCTTTGTTCTGCGCGGAAACCGCTGAGCCCTCATCCTTGGACGACATAGCTGGGGGTGTTACAGAGTGTCTTGGTAGGAAAGGAAGGAATTTGAAGATGGTGGAGTCTAATGGTTGAGTCGAGGGCGAACAACGGGATATCGATAAACTAACTTGAGTTCGCAGTATGGGAGACGTCGTCATAAGCTTTGTTCTCCAGTGGCTGAGCGTGCCGTCGGCCGGCTTCACCTCGGGCTGCGAAGTGCTGGGCAGGTCAGAAACCCTGGCATTCGGCTTGGTGGAGTCCACCGCTGGCAGCCTGCCACGATTCGTGACTCGTACTTCCGCAGTGCATCTCACTTCAGACCACCAAAGGTTGTTACTCTGGGAAGGGTGTGCATGCAGGTTGAAAGAATAGACCTTCATGAAAAATACAATTCAGACGCTCCCCCGCCATATACGACTTCATCGTTCAAGCAACCCAGCTAGCAGATCCCGTAACTCCGATACCACCCCTTCCGCAGCAGCCACACTCAGCATGTCGACTGGAGCGAAGACTCCCACGTCCAAAGCGCCATTCCGGATGGTGGCCTCGACGTCGATAGAAAACTGAAACACCTCGTTAGCATACGTCCTTCCTGACCGTCAGATGTGAAGAAGCCGAAACTCACCAAATAGCTATCTCTGACCTTGTTGTTCCTCAATTCTTCGAGATCCACATATCCATCAGTCTCCCCATCAACCGTTCTCGCTCGCTCTTCTTGTCGTTTCCCGTTATACTCTTCAATACGCACATCATGTTCGGGGTGAGAGAAGTCATCACTGGACAAGGTTGTCGTGTCCGGCAGTTTGAGAAAATTGACGAAGCTATCAACCTTCACTCCAGTCCACTGCTCGATCTCCCACAGCCCAGCAGCGGAGTTATACTGGTTGCCGATCTCTCGAAGGTCGCGCTGCATCCGTGCTGCGGCATCGAGGAGCGGAGTATTCAGCAGATCTTGGACGCGCAACGGCACGAGGTTTACGGTTGGCGCTGCGAGATCGGCAAGATTGTCTAGGTGAGAGCGATTGGCGAGGTAGATGCCAAAGATCGCATTCTCGGGTATGGCGTAGGAGTCCTTGTCGTTAGGTACAGGTCGGAGCCTTGAGTATATGCGGGCGTATGCGGCGAGAAAGAGTGACTGGAAACTTAGACCCTTCTCCCTTGCCAGACCTTCAAAAGGCCTCACATCAGCGATCAGGCTAGGCTCGAAAATCTCGGTCCTTCTGTTCGTGTGATGAGGTGGCCGTGCCTCTTTCGCACTGCGCGCTCCCCCCAAGTATTTAGTCCAAAAATCTCTCCGTTTCTGCAGAGCACTGTTTGATGTACTGAGAGCTACGAACTCGGAGAACGCAGGAGCAATGCTTTCATGCTCCAGAGCCGACCCACACAGCCGTTGCAGTTGGCTAAGAAGACTCGGAAGGCTGACAGCGTCATACAGAGCATGGTGAATTCTTAGTGTCAGAAGGTAACCTTCGTCATCGCGGTGAGCATAAAGCCTGACCATGGGTTGAGCAGTGTACGGTGCTGTGAACTGAGAAGACTTTGAGTCGTCTGCTGAATTGAAGGAGTCGTCTACTTCTTTCAGGATGACTTGGATGAAGGGCGACACGGGGCTTTCAGTTGCGATGAATACGGTGCGGAGAATAGGGTTCAAGCGCACGAGTTCCTTCCAAGCCCTGTGCAGTGTCCCTGTATTCAAAGACCCTTCGATGCGGTACTTGAACGCCGGATGAAACAGCGCACCCTGAGATCTTTGCCACATGGAAAGCATGTAGATTTGACCTGAGTTGGCAGGCAAGACTTCTTCTATGTGCTCTTCGCGGATGCCCGCCCTCGGCAATAACGCCGCAGACTGCATCTTGTCCAGCAGTACGGTCGAGTTTCCACTGATCATCTTGTCCTCTTGCGGCTGACGATTTTGGATCACTCGAGCCATGTGATGAATGGTGGCCGCTCGAAGCATTTCGCTTACACTGAGCTTAATAGACTGCTTGCGCAATAACGTGGACACTTTGATCGCGCTGATCGAGTCTAAGCCAAGGTGAAAGAGGGTCTGGAACCTCGTGATCTCGTCCACAGGAATCATGGAAACTGCTGAAAGCACTTGTCGTAGCGTCGTTTCCAGTGGAGTCCATGGTACAGAGGATTCGAGTTTCAAGGCCGCTTGCGAAGGCGTCCCGTCGATATCCAGCTTATCAAATCCTTCCTCGTGGAAAGGCGGTAGTCCACAAATAGCTGTTCCGGCCGGCCCATACTCAACGGTCGGTGCGTTCGGGGACTCTGTAACGCTGGTAAGAGTGAGATCCAGTTGCCGCAACAAGTCCTCGGCGGCAAATTCGTTCAGACAAGAAGCCTTGCAGGCTACCCGCCAGATCAACTTTTCAGCCTTCGTTTCCATCTCGACACAGACAGGGTATTCAATATCAGCAGAGCCTCCGACTGATTCATAAAGACTGATACCAGTCTCTGCAGAGTAACCAGGTCGTTTCTGATATATGAACAGCGTGTTTAAAAGGGCGTTCCTATTGGTCTTGGCCATGAGCTGGGCTTTACGAAGAGGGAAATGCTGATAGGGAGCTGTATTGGAGATAATTTCCTGGGTATATCGAAGCATCTCCCTTCTTGAGCCGTGCAGTATCGAGCGCATGGCGACGGTGTTCATTGTGGGAAATAGCATCTCGTTCATCTCCTCGGTAACTCGACCAGATAGTACAACACCGTATACTACATCGAGGTGGTGAGTGCGGTTGGCAAGTACGAGAGACCAGCACGTTTGACCGAGAGCTTGCAGAGAAACCCCTTGCGCTTTGCAGAACAACTTGATGGTCTCGGCTGACAGTGAGCTGATGTGATCTCTGCGACAACCCTCTTTTGTATCAACAAGAGAGGATGTTGGGAAGAGACATGGTGCAGCTCCGGAGAGAGAATCTTGCCAAAAAGCATGTGCCTCGGAGTCAGCAGCATTCAGTATCTTCTCTAGGGCGATCTTGTAATCCGGGCGGCCAAAATAGCTGCCGTGATAAGTTTTGTGGATGTCTTTGTGTAGAAGCTCAAGGCTCCATCCGTCGTATAATGCATGAGCAATTGACAATACCAAGTATCTGCTATCGGGCGACCGAATGAGGGTCAGCCTCAGTGGAGGTGCTTTCCTGAAGTTTTCAGCTACGTCTCTCCTGATAAACTCGATGACAGTGTCTATCGCAGCACTATCTGGCGAATCCATCTCCTCCCACACTAAGGCTGCGTGTTTGTGAACGAGCTGTACGAAAGACGCAGTAATACCGGGATCATCAATTTCATAGAACGAAGTCCGGAGCACAGGGGAATTGCTCACGACTGATGCCCAAGCTTTCTTGAGTTTCGCAATATCGACGTCTTGGTTAAGCTGCAGAATATCATGGTTGAGATAGCGTGTGAAATTCGAGGATACCATTTCTGCAATCATAGCTTCTTGCAGAGGAGTGACAGGTAATATGCTCTCAACATCCTGGAGGTCGACCCCGGCTTTAGATAGATAAGCTTGAAGCTTTTGTTCAACATCCGGAAGGGAAATCTGTCGAGTGGAGTTCTCATCGGACGGCGACCGAATCCGAAGACGCTGGACCATCCGAGAAACTGTAAGGCTGCGCATGATCGTACTAACCGGCATGCTAATGCCTACCTTCTTCAATCGAGAGGAGAGCTTCACCGCATCAATACTGTCGAGGCCGAGCTCAAGGATCGATGAATGTTCATCGATTTCCGGCGCACCTATCTCAGCAAGGACAGAGATCTCTCTGCGAATTGTGTAGGCTTCTTCAGACCAGACAAAGTCGTGTACACTATTCGAATCAACTGCCACTTGTCGGTTGACTTCCGTATTCTCCTTCCAAGACTCATCGAGATGACTCATCACGCTGGAGACACTGTTCTCGGGATCTGACAATAGACTTATCAGGGCTTTGCGAAACAGTAGCAACATGTTCTTGGCTTCCTCTTTGTTTATAGTTGACCCCTGAGCGACAATTGTAAGGTTCAATTTGTCTGACCGAGTCTGCTCCACCTCAAAAGCCAGTGGATAGTCTGCTTGCGGAACAACGTCCTGTTGCCTCCAAAACCGGTCCTTGCCGGTCCGGAGGCCCTCAAGGTTTCTTTGAAAGACGAACAGGTTATCGAAGAGAGGTACTCTCCTTCCACACCACTTCATGACGTTGCGTAGCGGTGTGTATTGGAACGGCAGCGCTGCAGTAATAAGGTCATGGCACCTTCCCGCTGCGGATGCCCAAGTATCTGTACCCTTGATTGCCATATAGAATGGTATGGTGTTAAACAGCGGACCTATGACTCGTTCCGCGCCATGATAATCCATTGATCTCCCTGAGACGACAACGCCAAGCGTGACAGCGTCGCCATAGAGCTTGTGCATAACGGCGGCCCAACAAATTTGGACTAGCGTTTGGTGCGTAATATTGAGCTGCCGTCGAACCGGCTCAAAACCGTCGAGCTTTTCTATCTCCAGAGTGACGGCGAAATCTTCTGCTTTTGGATCGGATATGGCCTGTGGTAGGCGACAGCCTCCCACATGGGCCAGATGGCTGACCCAAAACTTCTTTGCACCTTTGACCTGACGGAGTGGGCCATAGGGCAGGACTTCGTGGAAACTTGGACCATAGTCAATTCTTGGGTTCCCATCATACTGCTGTGAGACCTTTTCCAGTAGCAGTGCCAAGCTGTTTCCATCGTAGAGTGCATGGAACATATGCACGGCCATTGTTGTCTCTGTTGGTGATCGCACAACGACAATCTCGAATGTCTTTCCTAGCTCCGTTCTGTTTTGCTTCCACCACTTTCTTCGACATCCATCCAAGTATGCTTCTGTCTCGTTGTTGTTTGTTACGTACTTCTCATTCCAAGCCAGCTCAGTAGGTCGAAGTACGACTTGTATGTAACCATCTTCTGTCGGCAAAAAGTGAGTTCTAAGTACCTGGATAGCAGTGACTGCTTGTTCCCATGCCGTACGTAGTCGTGAGAGGTCAAGATGTCCTACTGAAAAGCGGAAAGACGCAAAGTAGACAGGCTTGTCGTTGTCCAGCGATCTCGAGATGATGCCTTCCTGCAGCGGCGTGCAGGGTGCTATGCTCTCTACATGATCTTTCGTCACACTGAGAGCCTTTGCAGCGCTGGCCTTGTTCTTCTGCTCACAGGCGGCAATTGCTCGCCTCGCCGCCTCTGCTGAGCTATCTACACTTGTGCTTCTCGCCGCTCGGGCAGAGATTGCATCTGCCAGCCTGGAGACTGTAGAATCTTGTCGGGCATCAGCGGAAACGTTCTATACAGGCACTAGTGACAAACATGGCTTACTCTTCATTACCAGGGAAGTGTGAGCACCTCCAAATCCTGCTTCTCGAAGCCTGCGGGCAAACCCAATGACAGAGATGGAATCTAGGCCTAATTGGAAGATGCTTGACGATTTACTGATAGCGGTGTTCTCGATACTCAGCATCTCTGATAAGACTGAGCACACTTCTTTCTCGGGCTCCGTCCAGTTGGTGTCATCGGAACGTGCGGCAGAAAGGCTGTGTAAGTCTTCTATTGAGAGGGCATTATAGATACTCCTCAGCTGCATCGTGTCGGCTTTGTTGTTAGGGGAGAGTGGTAAGCTGTTGAGTGGTACAAAGTGAGTTGGCTGCATATAGGTAGGGAGTCTGGCTTGACAAGCCGACTGCGCTGAGACGACAATCCTCAGAGCATCAGAGCCAAATTCGACCACGGGGGAACCTTTCACCACCGGGAGGTTTTTAAAGACTACGAATGAAACGATCTGGTCCTTCTGCTGCTTAGAGTGCTTCGCAATCAAGGTAGCGACATCCACAACACCATCTGCCTGCCTAATGACCGAATTGATCTCTCCTACCTCGAGCCGCTGTCCACGGAGTTTTACTTGGTCGTCAATACGTCCGAGAAACTCGAACGTATCGTCGTGCAGAATTCGGACCAAGTCGCCTGTACGATAGACTCTTTCGCCGAAGCGCGGGAGGTATGGGAAGCGCTCTTTAGTAAGATCAGGACGGTTGAGGTAGCCTCTTCCCACAAGCTTTCCCGAAACACAGAGCTCCCCGACTGCACCACGCGGGACTGGGACATCGGTACCCGGACGTAGTACGTAAGAACCCACATTGTCAAACTGTCGGCCGATGTTGGAGGGCTTGCCGTTTGAAGGCACTCGCGGGTACATTGTTATGCCAATCGTGGTCTCTGTCGGACCGTAACCGTTGTATACGACAGCTTTCGGACCCCATGCGTCAATGATCTCTTGGCTCAGTTGTTCACCACCAGTGATAAAGTCTCTGCAAAGACTTGGGACGTCGTCTGGTTCGAGAACTCTCGCCAGACTAGGCGTGAGGTCGATGTGAGTGATCTTCAGCTTTCTGATCGTTCCTGCAAGGTCCTCGAAGATCACGTCCCTTGGTACTGACACAAGGCATATACCTACCGACCAACTCCAGTACTGCTCCAAAACACTGACGTCAAAATGGAACGAAGCGAACTGTAGCCAGCGCGATGAATTTAGATCCCAGTGGCCAGCAAAGAGTCTGGTAAAAGCCAAGATGGCTTGGACTGCGTTCTCGTGAGTGATCTCGCAGCCCTTTGGTTTCCCCGTGGACCTGAGAAACGACAGTTAGTCGACACAAAAAGTGAGCTGATGCCTGGAGATACATACCCTGATGTGTATAAACAATAACACGTATCACTAGGCTTAGTTTTCTGCAGACCTCCGAAGTCCGTTGCTGGAAAACGGTCGAGGTCATATGTATCGAGGTCAATGATTGGTATTGCAACATGAGCACGGAACTCTGTAGACTGCTTTCCTTTGGACAGTACCAAGCTCACCCTCGAATCCTCGATAACGAAAGCATTGCGGGCTACTGGGGCTGCAGGATCCAGGGCTAAGAACCCACATCCAGCCTTTAAAATGCCAAGAAAGGCAAAGGATGCTTCCGGACACTTATCAAGGCAGGCCGCGATAAGGGAGCCCGGTTTGATGCCCTGGCTTTTCAAGAGACTTGCAATCTTGTTCCCCACATCATCTAACTCTCGGTACGTCCAAGATTTACTGACGATTTCGCCCTCATGGACGCTGGTCGCAAACTCGAAGGCGACCTTGTCAGGGTACCTTCTTGAGTTCACTTCTACAAACTCGTGGAGAAGTCTAACATCAGACAGGATTTCAGGCTCCTTCGCTGGGATTATCGAGAGTAACGAAGTGTCATAGGTGACAGAGCTGTCTTCGTGCCCATCGGGTGCCGTGCAGAGGTCTACAAGATTGGCGTCCAATTGATCCAGGAGCATTGATGCTTGCCCTTCTGGTAACACTCTGGTTGTAAATGTAATACGGAGCTCTAGGCCATTCTTTTCGACAGGTTCAAGCTCGATAGAGATCGGATACTATAAGTCATTAGTACGAGAAGTGGGTAGAAAGATAGGGCCGAGCTTACGTCTACTGTAGCTTCCACATCCACAACTTTCCAAGGGAAATCGAGATCTTTGCTTGATGTGTGTTTCTGGTACGCAAAGATTGTATCAAAAAGGGCTTCGTTAGGATTGCCAGTCCACTGTTGTATCTTGGATAGTGGCGTGAACTGATGCCTCTGTATGGCTGAGTTGGACTCCATCATGTGGTCAAGAAGTACTTTGTTGCTTCGGTCAACCTGGCATCCGACTGGAACTGTCGTGATGCATGGGAAAGCAACATCTGCAGCATTTTCTGTCGTCCGTCCAGAGAGAATCACTCCGAAGGTGACAGCCAGCTCTCCCGTGTAACTCGAAAGAATTCTGGCCCAAGCAGCTTGACCTGCAGCCTGTAGAGTGACGTTTGCGCTCCTAAGCCCTGTCTCAAGCTTACTCCTAGCCATCGAGCAGCGTCTGGCAATTACCGAGGTCTTGTATGTGTGCACTCGCAGTGGAGTCAGGTTAGGAAAGCGGCTGACAGTCAGTATCCCTCGCCGGCGTTTCCAAAAGTTCTTCTGATCATTGTTTCTATCAAGACTAGCCGCTAGAATTGTGTTCAAGACAGGCTCCACGGGTTGAGGTGGAGGTAATCTTTGGTGCTGATAAGAGGCGAAAAGATCTTGCATAACGATGCGCAGGCTGACGGCGTCATATAGGGCGTGGTGAATTGAAAGTCGCATAATAGTGTTGCCAAGTGATTTGTATACAGCCAACCTCCAGGGTGGGTTGTGAATCGAGCGAAGAACGTCAGCAGCGATTCCTTGCCGCCAACCATTGGAGACTTTGGTTGTTCCACTGGAATCATTAGTATGTGACCAAGGCAATCGGGCGTTGGAAGGCCAATAAGTAACCATTGCGAATGGATGTTGCTGATCGTTCGTGTGAGCGAAACCGGTTCGTAGCATTATATGTCTGTGTAAAACGCTTTGCCAGCTCTGATGCATATGACTGAGATCGACATCGCTACCGAGCTCAAAATGGATGTGGTTAAGATAAAGCTTTCCACTAGAGTGCAGGAACTGAGCAATCATTCCAGACTGCAGCGGAGTACATGGTAAGACGGACTCGATTGAATCGTGTGTTAGACCAAGGTCTTGGCTGATGTTGCTGATTTGCCGCACTCTGAAGGCGTTGAAGTCGAAGTCGGAATGCTCGCCAGTGGGAGGTCGACCTTGGGTTTGCAGCAAGGGCAAAAGTTCTGCGCTGCTAGGCCGCTCTACGATATCCGCAGCAGAAACGGTGTATCCTTTTTTCCTAAGTTGGGCGGCGACTTGAACAGCACTTATACTGTCCAAGCCCAGCTGATACAGGGTGGTGTCACGAGATATGCGTTCCATAGGGGTGCCTGAAAGCCGTGATAATATATTCTGCACTTCTAGCTCTGCGTGGGTAAGCGTAGTAACACCATTCAAAGGGGAATCCCGCTCATCGATACCGGGCCCGTTTGGCGTACGGGAAACAAGACGTTCAGTAGCTTTGTCTTGACTCTTTAACTGCCACGCATCTTCAAGCAAAGAGTTGAAATCCTCAAGGGATGCTCCCAGAGGTAGTAGTTCTGCGACGTCTGATAAGGGATACTGTGTGCATGACTGCAAAGCAGCCTTATAAGCCAAACTAATCTGACGTGCCTGTCGTTTCGAAACATAAGATCTGATGCACTGGTCAGCGGCGAAGCATCCATCACATGCGAGGTGCTGGCTTACCGATCATAGTGCAAAATCAGAGAGAGTCTATCATCCTCAGAGATGGGTACAACCTCACAAACCAAAGGGAACTGGCTAGGAGTCAGTAAGGTTCATTAGTAGACGCACTGCACTTGCATTCATCTTTCCCACATCCTCTTCCAGAACCCATATATCGGAATTGAGATGGCGCGTAGGTTGCTGCAGAATGAAAAGAGTGTCAAAGAGTGGCACTCTATACTGAGCGAGGCGCGACTGTATCCGTCTAAGAGGAGTCATCTGGAAGCTTAGCATCTCTGTATTGGTCTTGTTCAAAGCCTTGATGAGATCTTTATTATTCCGGTACATGCCAAGGTTGATCCTCACTGGCAAAGTGTTGAAGCAGGGAGCCACAAGCGTTTCTAATCCATCGATGGGTATTGTACGTCCACTCATAACATTGCCGAAACATATGTCTGTTTCGCAAACGAGTACAGATAGCACCTTAGCCCATGCTGCCTGAGTGACTGTGAGCAAAGGAACAGACAGACGCTGGCCAGTCTCTCTGATTTCGGTCAGAGAGACCTCCAGCAGTGTACTGAATACGCCATGATCGGTGACTGACAGAGGGGGCGGATCGCAACGGCCAGCGAGTAGAGGAAATGACGATGGTTTGAAGTCCCGCAAGTGTGTTCTCCAAAATTCGTCAGCTTATTCAATCTCCGGAGCAGTTACATAGGTCAGAAAAGGCTCGAACGATACTGGTAGGGCCAAATCATTCCCAAGGTATGACTGCTCGACTTCCTGTAACAGCTGAGACATGGCAATGCCATCATACAGTGCATGATGCATACTCAGGAGCAGTGCTGATGCGCGGTCCGAGACGAACAGGGATACCGCAAACGGCGGTTCGAGATCGGCAGAAGGAAGATTTCGATCCGCATAACTTGTGGCCAGAGAACGGAGGTCTTCGGAGCTTGCCTCAATGACACTTACTGCTAGATCGTGATTTGCAAGCACGACTTGAGCGAAAGCATAGTGAGGACTATCGGTAGGGACGAAGCAAGTCCGAAGGATGCCGTGTCTCTCACACATAGCCTTCCAAGCGCTCGTCAGTCTGCGTAAATCGCCATTGACTTTGAAGATGGTCCGATTGCAATATGTAGATCCGCCGAGGGACTGGGTTGCAGAAAGCATAGCTTCTTGAAGAGGAGTACACGGCAGAATCTTTTCGACCTGTTTGCCTCTTGCACTGAAAGTCGTGGTGATAGATTCCAGAGTATCTTCGTCGAAGGCCCGCTGCACATTGATCGCAGGTATTCTCTTGGGCTGACTAGACCGGGATGATTGTGATACCTTACGAGAGAGTCGTGCAACGCTAGAATGCTGCAGAATCGTAGAGACGCTCACAAGACACAGATTGCTATCCCTCAAATGCCTCGACAGACCGATGGCCGATACGGAGTCCAGCCCTAGAGCGAAGAACGACGTATGCCGCCCAATACTGCTCACTGGCATGTCGAGTGTACGTGACAGGGCCGCAGCAATACCGTGTTCTGCGTCCGTCCAATCTTTGCTCTGGTCAGAGCCCCGTGTATTGGGTGCCACAGTATTCAGGTAGTCTAGACTGAGATCCTCGAATAAAGAAACCAGCTTGCGCTTGTCGATCTTCCCTTGGCTGGTCATCGGAAGTCTCGTGATTGGAACAAGTCCACTGGGAATCATGTAAACCGGCAGTGACGCTGAAAGGCTTTCGTAGAGGCCAAGAATTGCTTCTGATATCTTGCCATCGACTTTCAGTATAGTCACCTTGTCAGCCATACCTTCATTTGGAACCCAGAAGGCTACCAGCTTTTGCGACTGATCACTCTTCCGTTCAAGGACTAAGGTGAAGCAGTCGTATACCGCGGGTGAGTTCAGTATGTGACCGTTGATCTCCCCAAGTTCAACCCGTTGCCCACGAATCTTGACTTGGTCATCGGCGCGGCCGACGAAGACAATTGAACCGTCAGGTAGAAGTCGGCCCAGATCTCCACTGCGATACAGTCGTCCGAACTCGGGGTGATCGATGAACTTGCTGGCAGTGAGATCAGGCATCTTGAGATAGCCTCGGAAGACTTGTTCCCCGCCAAAGCATAGCTCACCCACACCACCCTGTGGAGTGAGTCTAAAATCCTTCGCGCTAGTGATCACGAAAGACGATGTGTTCTTCAAAGGAGGGCCGATATTGTTGATCAAATCTGTGGCTGAGACTCTCGTTTTCACCGTGCAGATGTTCGTTGTCTCACTTGGCCCATACCCTAATGGACGATCAGCAAAAGTTGGCGTGCGTTGCGCAGCAACAAGCCACATCATAGACCATTAGACTTGCCTTGATACAAGCCCTTTCCACCCCACGCCCGAAACACGTTTTCTGTCACGGCCTCACCTGCCGTTACAAGGAAACGTACGCTTGGTACTTTGCTCGGGTCCACGAGAGCTGCTACTGTAGGCGTCAAGCTAAGGTGCGTGATCTCGAACTTGTTGATGGCGTGTTGGACGTTCTGGAACAGGACCTCCTTTCTAGCAGAGCACAGACACATCCCTCTATACCAAGCAAAGAAGATCTCGAATACGGAGACATCGAAAGCTTGTGAGCACGCTTGGAGAAGTCTCGCGTTCTCGTGAACCGGATAGATCCCAGTGAGTACCTTCAGGTTGCTGAGTAAGTTGTCTCGAGTAACCAGAACACCCTTGGGTCGACCAGTGCTTGTGCCACTGGTGAATACAGCATAAGCAAGACTTGATCCGTGACACTCCACTGCTGGATTTGACCTTGGGTAGCCGCTAACCTGAATCTCTCCAACGTCGAATATAGCACGACTCGGAAAGCCCTCAGTCCGCTCAAGACATAGTCTGGACGTCGAATCGGTGAGACAAATGTCGACCTCTGCTTCATCCAGAATAAGCCGTGTTCTGGCTGTGGGCGTCTCTGGAGTAATAGGCAGGTATCCAGCGCCAGCCTTCATGGATGCAAGAATGGAAACGTAGAGATTGACTGACTTGTCCATACATATGCACACGAGATCGTCGGGCTTGACGTTTCGTGATACGAGGAAATGAGCGAGTTGGTTCGCTCTTAGGTTGAGCTGCTCGTAAGTAAGTTCTTGGACCCTTATTGGCAAATCGGAAATCGAAGAAGCAAACATGAGAGCTGGACGATTCGGAGATTCTCGAGCCGTCTCCTCTATGTGGTAAACCAAATCGTTCTGCAAGTCTTGTTTTGCGGGCCTCGGATTTGCAATGGATAGGACCGAACGAGTGAGGCAAGCACCAACATTCTCGACGAGCGTGTCAGGCGATTGTATAAAATGATTGACAAGTTGCTCCAACTGCTCAAGCAAGACTTGAACTTGTTCTCGATGTAGCACGGACGATTGATATGTGGCTCTCACCACTATTTGATCTTGCAGGGGCTCGATCTCAATGACAAGGTTGAATTCGAGACGATCTGCGGAATCTACAATCCGGACAGACATCTGATCCTTGTGACGACTCCCCAAAGTTTCTTGCCAGACAATTAGGGTATCAAACAACGAATGCCCTGGTTGCACGCCACACAACTGCTTGATATCCTTCAGCGGCAGTGCGCAGTGTTTCAGCATCCCTTTGTTGGACTGATGGACGGCTTGCAAGAGATCCTTCACTCTTCTTGATTGCAATAGATTCACTCGTAAAGGCAGGGTGGCTATACAAGGACCAATGACGTCCTCTATACCAGCGACTGGTATCGTCCTTCCAGATGTCACGGTCCCGAGAACAATATCTGGATCGCCAAGATAGCAGCTCAGGAGATAAGAGAATGCTGCCTGGAAATAAACCTGCTGGCTGCAGCCGTGTTGTCGCGCAGCGTCTCTGACTCCTTGCGAGGTTATACAAAGGGGGCGCTGGAAGACCTGTGAGGAGCCTGCCGGTACAACACACCCGTTGAAGTTTGGCAAGGGCGCTGGACTTGTACCGCTCAACTGCTCTAGCCAATACTCGCGAGAAACATCCAGGGAGGACTGCGCACGACTTAAGTAGAATCTGGCTACCTCACGGAATTGGGGCCGTTGCCTCGCTGCACGCCCATCAACGAGTTGGGAAAGGTCGAGCATGATAAGGTCCCAGCTCCAGCCGTCGTAGATGGCATGATGAATCTGGACTACTGCCCGAAGTCTGGAGCTACTTTGGAAGATCAGGATTTTCAAGGGGTGGAGCAAGTAAGCCTGCTTGTTGTGCTCATGGTCCCGCACAACATCTTCGGTCACTTCAACGAACTGAGACTCTTGTAGGCTTCTCCAGACAACCTGCACATAGGAGCTTGGTGACATTCCCGACTCGTAAAATCCTGACCGAAGGATCGCGTTGTTCTCTGCAAGTTGTTGAAAGGCTGAGGTGATGCTTTGTGTCGTCGCAGCTGTAGGGAATTCGATTTCAACCCAGTTGTAATAAGCCCCGGGCTTGATGTCGCTTTCCGCAAGCATCGAAGCTTGCAAAGGGGTGCAGGGAATAATCTCCATGATCTCTGACTGAAGGTCCTGCATCACAGAGTGCTCGAGCACACGATCTGCTATCCGCTTCCAATCCGCCTCAACCTGTGATAGTCCTGGAGTGGGAGGGGATATGCTGCGTTCGCTGCGCATCAAACCCTTTTCAAGCTCCCAGAGAGTCTTCACATCGAGAATCTCGACGGGTCCAATATCGAAACCGGCGTTCCGTAATAACGATGAGAACCTGATCGCCAGCAGGGAGTCTAAGCCGGAAGCTGCAAGGCTAGACGAGTCCTCGAGAGTCTGACCAAGAACGCTTTCCGCGATCTCGAGAATCTTGCAGCCTATCTGGCTAGTGTGTTTTGAATCCGTTTTCGTAGCGTCGTTTCTGTTGAGTTGATAATCCTCCTCGAGTTTTCTTCTGTCTACTTTTCCTGAGGAAGATTGAGGAAATGTCGGTAAGAGAACCACATCGCCCGGGCACATGTATTTGGGAAGCCACTTCTGACAAGAGTCAAACACCGCTTTCATGACAACATCATCAGAGTCTACGAGACAAAAGGCGACCAGAATACCGCCGATGATGCTCACTATTACGTTGCGGCATCCAGGCGTTCGGGATGCAGCCTGTTCAACCTCGCCAAGCTCAATGCGTTGGCCACGGAGCTTTACCTGACCCGCAACTATCCGGCCGAGACACTCGAGAGTGCCATCGGGAAGGAGTCGAGCTTTGTCTCCGGTGCGGTAGAGTCGGCCGTAGTTCTCAGTGTCCACAAACGCCGTAGCGGTGAGATCATCTCGATTGAGGTACCCGTTCGCGAGCTGGAAGCCCCCTACCGCTAATTCTCCTATCTGGCCAACAGGCAGAACCCGAACGGCTGCCTTCTCAATGGACCTGGACGGCAACGAAGGTTCTATGATGTATGCGGACACCGTATCTAGCGGAATGCCGATGTTGCCAACTCTGGACACTCCAGGGAAGTTTGTTTGAAGTGTACAATGAATGCTGGCCTCTGTAGGTCCATACATCCCATGCAATATGCTCTTGCGGTGTTGTGTTCCACCAAATTCTTCGATGATCGTCTGAGTGAGCATTTCCCCAATAGTAAGAAGCACCTTCAATCCTGGAACATTGGATCTCTGTTTCAACAATCCTCCGACCACTGTTGGAGTGAGCTCTGCGGCGTCTACTTCAAGCTGGTTCATCACCGCTGGCAGATCGCTGAGTAGTGCGCCACGGTCACAACCAATCAGTGTGCTGCCTCTTAACCAAGGAAAGAATATCTCAAATACGGAAACATCGAACGTAGGTGCTGCAAATTGTAGGAACCTGGAGAAGGTGGGTATGTGGCGATCGTGGGCCAGCAAAGACTGCGTTACAGCAAAATGAGAGACACCGACGGCTTTCGGTAAACCGCTGGATCCGGATGTGTACAAGACATATGCAGGGTCAGAGGCTTGCCGTGCGATATCTTCTGATCGTGGTTCATCCAACGTAGACTCATCCCCAAGAGCATCCACATCGGCAAACAAGAGCATCAAATTTTGATCTTTGGGGACCTTTTGTTGAAGCTGAGGTGTTGTTATGACTATCTTGGCGCCCACATCTTTGAGCATGAAATCCACACGGTCTTGCGGAGCGTCTAGACTGAGGGGGCAGAAAGCCCCTCCTGCTCTAAGAATAGCCAGTAAGACAACATACAGCTCGATAGATTGCGGAACAAGAACGGGAACAATACACTGTTTTCCTGCTGCGCTACTGGTGGCGCGTATCGCATGCTGAATTCGAGCTGCTACCCGGGCTGAGAGGCGATCCAAGTCATCATACGAGAGCTTTTCCCGCCCACCATGGACGTTAAGGAAGTCAATGGCGCAATTCTGATCACGTCCCCGCTTCGATACGAGATGGTGCAACATTCGCGGTCCGGAAAGGATGCTTGGATGCGGATTGAGAATTGACAAAGAGGGAGCTTGAGGAGACGCCATGAGCGAAGGGAGCCCTTTCACCTTTAGAGCTGACTGAACTGCGCAGCGCAGCTGAAGACTCAGTTCTCTGTGATGCGTTGTCGGGATTGCGCCAGAGTGTCTGAGCAGCCATTCTCGTTTCTCCCGATCATGGAGAAGATAGATTTCACATGCTGCCAAGTCATGCATTGTCTACGTTAACATGCCATTAGCTTGTGGGCTTCCTACCACCGTAGAAAAGAAAGATAGTTGAAGTATAACCGCATTTACTCTGTCATCGCAGAGCCGTCGTACCTGATTGAAAAAGATCCCAGTGCTCCTGGTGTCAGGTAGACTTAATTTGGTTTTCTCGATGTTCCAACGCAGAGCATCGACCTGAAGATCACAATCATCGGAGCGAAAGACCAGCACCTCGTCTCCTGTATAGGATCTAAGTAGGATGGCCCATGCGATGATGAGTATCTCGTCCGGTACGTGCAGGAGACCAATGCTCCACTTCCCAGAAGAAGGGCGAGCCTTCGAAGCAGAAGCTGGAGTAGAGGTCAAACTCGGGAATGGTGTGTATCGAGACATCGACAGCGTGCTCTTGTTGGTTGTCGGCGATGAAGGAAGAGCTCTCGTCCCTTGGTTTGTGCTCAGTGTCAAGGAGGATAGCTGCGCCTGGGTGATAAGTGGATCGGTACTTCAGACATTGCAGAAGGGCCCGGTTGGTCGGTAAAATGAGACCCGTAACAAGTGTCGTTGCGGCGTGAGACACGCAATGAAGAACCCATTGTAAATATTTTACTGGCATCGATGTCATTCGATGGGCAATTCGCGGTTTCGAGGCGTGGCACTTGCAACTGGACGGGCTCGTTTCAGCTTAGCGTAGCCTCTAAATAATTGCGAACCCAGTGTGGTCAACAGTCCGTCCAATCCGGATTGATTCAGGATCTACGCCGGGCGTGATGGATCCCACGCACGGAAATCAGGCGAAAGTCCAAACTACCTCAGTACAACCCGTCACGCCCGGCGTAGATCCTGAATCAATCCGGATTGGACGGACTGTTGACCACACTGGGCGAACCTCTCTCTCGAGTGGACCGTGACGACCACACGGCTTGCTAATATATCTCGTACGAGTTCTACCTTGCCTCTCGATGTCAAGGATGCCTTGAGGGGTTCAGAAGACTCAGAAGCCAAGACAGAAACACCACCAAGCGCAGTGACCATGACTTCACTGCATAGCATGAAGTTCACGCTAATATCGGAGGTGGCTATCGGGGTATACCTCTGGACGTTCATGCAAGTGCAAGTTGGGGCATTCCTCCACATAGTAGTCTGGACCAGACGTGTCGACGGCCCGAGAATCCATGGCATTGAAGGATCGTGAACGTGGACCCATCCGATGGCTACGACACCAATAACACGTATTCACGGGCTGGCCGAACCAACTGTACCCTAGGCGTGCGATGAGGGATTGGCGAGAACTTCTATCGGACAGGACATGCTAAACTGACATCCACGATACCTACATTCAGATTTTGGACCATTGCTGGTCGATTGTCACCAAAAGTACCTTGCATTTAAGGCGGGATGAGAAGGCTGTAGATAGAGGCGCTTCCACAAGGCAAGCGCGGCGTTGCGCTCAACATCTTAGCAATTCTCTTCTCACCCCTTCTATTCTCGAAGGGTGGCTGTCAAGGCTTTTCCTGTCTTTGTTACACTCGGCCCATCCTCCAAGGCTCAATGTGTGCTCCAAGGCATGCTCCGCGCCTGGAAAGCGGCCAGGGCC
>NAJN01001170.1:0-13448 GCA_005059845.1 Cryomyces minteri
CATAGATCAACAAAAAGTAATGACAACGACTGGTTGATGCCATCAGGCGCAACAAACATCGATTCCTACCAGGCACTCACTTCGCAGACAAGAACGCCTTGGCATCCTCCGGATCCACACTACTCACATGGCACGCCCTCTTATCAACCAAGCCCAACTTGTTGACCCTGATCAACCACCACATCTCCCTCCTCTCACCGCCTAGTTCTCCCGCAAGCAGCATCCTCTTCAGCTCCCTCAGAAAGGCATTGAAGCATTCCGGCTCCTCCAGATCGACCAGCTCCTCTCTCATGACCCTGATCGCCTCGACAGCGCGCCCGTACCCACTATCACCAACGCTGTACCGGATGAGGCTCTGCACAATAGCGGCCATTTGCTGCGTCGCATCTTGGATCGTCGTTACGTCCTCGGCCGCTGCGAGGAGCTGCTTGAACTCCGGGATCGCGTTGTCGGGCGAGATGCGTGTGCGCCTCTCGCGGCCTAGCAGCTCTGTCACGTTGAGTCCGGACAGCGGTTTCGGCACGTCGCGGCCGCGCTTGCGGCCGTGGAGCGCTTTGGGCGGCACTGTTGTAGAATATGTCAGTTGACCACTGGGGACTGTGGGTGGTCCCCTCTCGTTATTGCTGACCTCTCTTCACGCCACCCGCGGCTAGCATGGCGTCGAGTGAACGTTGTGCCTTCTGTATTAGCTCGTCTGGAGGGTTAGAGTATTTGATGAAGATTTCGGGGACGGGTGGGATCTCGTCGTTGGGATGGATGGCTCGCCACCGGATGACTTGGTTGACACGGTGGAGAGTTGGTGAATAGGTGTCTTCCAGAGGCATGTATTCCGTTGGTTGGCTTTCGAGGGTTGAGTCAGCTCGAGGTCCCCAAAAAAGATTCAGCAACCCCTCATCAATTCTCCGAATTTACACAGTGTTTCCAGCTCAAGTTTGGGTGAAGGACTCACCCTTCATCATCCCTGCCAAACGTCGACAAATCCATACTGTCGACATAATCGCTCATGGCATTCATCAAGTCATTGTTCGGCAGATTTCGATGTTCCTTGACGGTCTTCCCCGACACTGTGATGACTCGGTCGAGAGGCGGAAATCTGTACGATCGAATGTCTTCTGCGAAGGGAAGTTCGACATCTGTCAGACACTCAAAGCCCGGCTCGATTGAGGGTGCGAGCAACAGGATCTGAGGCTTGCTGTTGTCTACTCTGACAAAGCGGGCAATGGCGTAAGAGTCGAGCTCGTACAGGCTGTGTACGAAAGACGATAGTGCCATGCTTGCTTTGTCATTGGTCTTCTGTGCAATGATGACGTTCGTCTTGGACATGCCCATGTACCGTTGGTACTGAGATGAGGTGTCAGGAAAGCTGAGCCAAAACTCGTTCGACAACGGAGAAGCTCGAATCTGGTTCGTTGGAACATCTTCACCAGTATCTGCTTACCTTCTCTCTCGGCACAAATCCGATGATATCCAACCCCTTGCGCGTTTCGTAAGTGGTCACGTTCTCGTCGGACTCGGCGATATGCACAGCCGTTCTGCCGTACTCATATCCCTTGGCCAGCTCTTCCCGCTCCACATCACGTTTGCCGCCGGGTGCTTCCTCGTCTGAGATCTGGTAGGTTCGGGCATTCTTGACCGCTGCCAGACCATCTTGATTCTGCGCACCTTCACCACTCCCATTCGGGAACATGGATGAAGACGGCGTGCTCGACTCGCCAGGTGCCATGTCGGAGCGTACAACGAACTGACTTGCTGTTGGGGGTCTGGCAACAGAGATCCGCGGATACCGTTCCACGTCAACTGCCATGGCGGAATCGTACTCTTCTGGATTCCCCAGTGTAAGGAAACCCTTGTAGGAATGCACAGGCCGAACGGGTTTGATGCGAGGTATGCTCAGCTCATCGATCGCTTGCGCCATGGTTCCGTAAACACCATTGCAGGCTCTTGCGAGAGACTCGAAGATCTGCTCGTTGTGTGCCTGCAGAGTGTCAGACGTTGTGAGTGTAAAAACGCTCGGAATCGTGATCTACCTTGGTTTCATCTTTGTCCTCCTCCTTGTAGCCGTAGAGTGGATCGTCAAAATCAACGCCGCTTCAGCACATTAGCCATCAGGCTCTGGCACAGCTTTCACGATACGATTCCGGTGCATCATGCTTCCAGGAGCACCCAATTGCTGCTGAGCAGCTGCCAGGACAATAGCTGGCGCAGTGTGCAAAAACGGCTGTCTGACATGCTGCAATCCGGACATGTAGAACAGAAATACATACATGATAATAAGCTCGATGTTGTCTTCCTTGAGTTTGCTGGCTATCTGTGGGACGTCCTCGTCGTCCATGACACTCCTGCCATTGGTGACCAGAATGATCCTCTTGCTATACTGCAATTTCTTGCAATGATTGTCAATCATCTGGATGGCTATGACGATTGCGGAAATAGCTATACATACAGTCAGCAAGTCTCACCCTCTATGCCTTGATTGATTCACCGTCGCCGTCGTCCGTGTTGCTGGGTTTGACGAGGCTGCGAAGTTTTCGCAATTCGGGCATCTGAACTCTTTGCAGTGTCAGTGACTGGTAAACGATGTCCTTCAACGGTTCATGGGTACCGGCTGATTGGAAGGGAAACAGAGATGTGCTGAAAGCTGTCTTCGCTGTCGAGAAGGTTGTCGGTGCCTAGACGAGGTCAACCAAGCATTTTTTGCATGTACGATACCGAACAACGAATGGAAAGATATGCTTGTGAGCGGCAGAAGAAGATCTCGGGGCTCACCATCAGTCCGAAGTCCTAGCACACCAACGAGCGCAGTCTTGCGGTCCAGGGCAACCTGTCCACCGCGTCAATGTACGATGTGCTCGAAAGCAAGTCAACGCCCATACAGTGGAGGTGATCTTGTCCCAAACATATCTCATTGCCCAGTCCAGATCCGTCTTTTGTCGCCCGCCGTTCTGCTGGGCCATGGAGTTGCCGACATCGATGATGTAGACTGTTGCCTCTTTCTGCGCCATGCTGCGTGTTCCCGAGTTGCAGCTGGAGTGGAGCGTGGGCTTACATGGCCAATGTCGCAGTGTAACACAATAAGTTATCGCAATGGCAGTTCGGTGTCGCGCGATGCTCTGGACGTGTCAGGCTGACGGCAGATGGCAGACGCGACGCCCGCGAACCACTCTATATTGTACACACCAAACTGTAGCGCCAAAAGTACGCTCTCACGTGCGGCCAGGCTTCAAAGACGTCAGCATACAGATACTCCTACGCCCGCTCGACATCTCCAAGTGAACCACCACCTCCTTGTTCTCTTTCTCTTTCTCTTTCTCTTTCTCTTCAACCGGTTGCATATCTCTTTCCTTGACCTTCCGCAATGCCTGGCCCCTCAGCATTCACTGACCCGCGCTCCTACCACGTCCTAACGTATGTTCACCCAGATTACTTTGTCGCCCTGCCCTCCGTGCTGATTGTCCATGCAGCTATGGCACACTTTTGGGCTCTCAGATATTCCAATCCTTTGTCAACGGCATCGTGGCTTATCGCTCCCTCCCACGTCCCCAGTTCGCCACTCTTCAAACCGCACTCTTTCCCATCTACTTCTCCATGCAAACGGCCCTACCCGTCGTGCTGGCCTTGACGTACCCCGGCGCATCCACACTAAGAGGCATGGTGACGTCGGGCCTAGGGGGTGTACTGGACGAGAGCAACAGATGGAATGTGCTGCTGCCGCTGGTCGTAATGGCAGGGACGAGTGTGGCAAACTTGGTGGCGGTTGGGCCGGCGACTACGAGGATTATGCGGGAGAGGAAACATCAGGGTGAGTGGGTCTGGTTTGGAATCTGAGCGGTACGGCACAACGTGCCAATGCTGACACGGCACAGAAACGCGAGATGGCAAGAAGTCTTACGACCCGGCGCCACATTCGAAGGAGATGGAGCAGTTGAACCAGCGCTTCGGTATCATGCACGGTGTGAGCTCGCTACTGAACATGGCGGGCCTGTTGGCAACAATGTGGTACGGAGTTGTTCTTGCGGAGAGGCTATGATAGAAGGATGACACGGGAGGGCTTCTGCACAAGGTCCGAGGTGTTGTATTTGCAAAGCATCTACCTGTATGCGCGCCGCATTGCATCGCACATGCGTTAAATCGTGAGTGGCATTGGACTCTACGGCCAATTCTGTGGTGTTCCTTGTAAGTCTATTCTATCATGCTCATGCCAGTGTATGGCACGTCTATGGTACACGTGCTTCCGATCGTCACGTCCCGCACCAAGCCATGGGCCATATGTTGCTGCCGGCGCAGCTTTGCAGAAAGCGATGTTTTCACCTCTCTGAACCTTTCTCAGTATCCTACAACACCATGCTCAGTAACGAAGACCCTTCGTGGTTCAGCGTTTCCGTCGTCTCTCGCCGTTTGTTGCGTCAGTGCCATTCGGGCGCTTGTTCGAGGAAGGCCCATCGCCAGAGGGCTTCGCATTGGTGTGAACCTGACGCTTGCTCGACGGAGGTCCGCTGTTTCCATTTGGACGCTTGTTCGAGGAAGGCCCATTGTTTAAGGAGGGTTCGTTGTTCGATGGCATTGCGTTGGTTGGGACGCCTCGGCTACAGGTAGTCGTGAGCTTGTGCCACTCTTGCAACACACAAAGTAACGACTCACCTCTGTTGAGGAAATCTTCTTGGCTTTTCACCGCCAACCTCTCCGACGCGCAACCCAGGAACTCCCTTGAAACCCATCTTGCCTACGATGCGTTTATCCACCATTGGTGCCTCTGGGCAACCCATGGCATAGGCGTATTCGTTGGCCGTCTTGACCATGTTCTCCAGATTCATTTGAAGCTGTTTTGTGTAGACCTTGTGGAAGCCGAGCCACGCCTAATGGTTTACTGTCAGAAATGACTCTCGATGCTGAGGATATTCGGAAGAAACCACGAGCTGCTGACCGAGTATGCTTTCCTCTTCGTCTCTTCATCCACCCCGTTGAACTTTGATTCCATTGCTGACGCCATTGCTTTAGCCTGAGCCATGACATCCTGTGGGTACGGCTTGATCGGCAGCTGCTTGTTGACGTGAAGGAAGTAACTCTCGGCCTGCGTGAGAAGGATAACGGCTCTGCCGTCATTGCCAGCACGGGCAGTCCGGCCAACACGGTGAACATACTGCTCACCACTCGAGGGCAAGCCGACCTGAATGACAAGTCCTACATTTGGAAAATCCATACCGCGCCCAATAACGTCGGAAGCAAACATAATTCCGCTTGAAGCTGCTTTAAATTCGTCCGTAGTACGAGTTCGGCGGGCCTGGTTGAGGCGCGATTGCAGCTGAAACACCTTGATACCTGGGACTAGGCGGTCAAATGCCGCGGCTAGAAGAGCGACGCCGTTAGCGGTGGTACCGAATACGATGATCTTGAAGTCCTCAGGCGATTGCTTGTACCTGACATCGGATTAGCATTTCCGTGACTATTCGCTTAGTGACAACATACTCAAGCTGTATCAAAGCCGCCAAGGCATTGAAGGTGTCCTTGACTGTAGGCACTACCACCGAAAATTGGGGAACTCTATCAACAGTAGGAGGCTCGTTCGCGTCTACGGTCGAAATGTGAGTATATCCAGGTTTCAGGACGCGGTAGAAGACATCTTTTATCTTCGCTGGGATAGTAGCGGAGAAGCACATTCCTTGCCAGCCCTTCGACTTCGGCGGGAGTTGTTTCAAGATGTCTGTGATTGCAGCTAGAAAACCTTGCTCGAGCATCGTATCGGCCTCGTCCAGAATCAGTGTCCGCATATCTGAGAACTTCGCTCGTACTTTAGGCTCTCCAAGGTAGTCGCCTAGGCGGCCTGGTGTGGCGACAAGGACGGTCGGCGAACCGGTCATGAATCTGTTGAGGTTCGTAGCACGCTGTGTACCTCCAAACGCTGTATGACATTCGACACGCTGAGGCAGCAAAGGAGTGAGCTGGTCGCACTCCTTGGCAATCTGCAATGCGAGCTCACGGGTCGGGGACATGACGAGGATTCCGACTTGTCCAGACGGCAGACGCGGCCCCGTGAGGAGGGACTGTAAGGCGGGAAGTAGGAAGGCGATTGTTTTGCCAGTGCCAGTTTTGGCTTGGACGAGGCAGTCACTGCTCATTGAAGGTAGTCCAGAAAGCACCTGGCTCTGGACTGGGGTCATGTATCTAGGTATTGCGCGTCAGCGCGTGGTCATGGACGGTCAATCCAATAGCCCGGTAAGCGCCCGATCCTCGCGAAGTTATCCTTCTTCGCTCTTCGTCAGACATCTCGTCACCCAGAGAGATGCCCAGTGGATGTGTCGAAGATCGACTGCATCAACAAGTGACCAAATTCTGCGAACTTTCAAGTGAGCCTCGTTTCAGATGCTTGCAAGTGTCTCCTCTCTGGTGCAGAACTACTTGTGCCTCGGGAACTTCTTGCGAAATACCCGGCCATTATCCGCCAAGCGCTGTACATTGAACGGAGTGTGCGCCTTACTCGTAGCCCATGTTGTCCAGCGCTCTCAACAGAGGAGCCTGCAGCTTCCCTTGCATGCTCTTGTATGTTTGCGCATTCGCTTCCCTCAGCATGGCTGTGGAGTACACCGCCTGTGGATTCGCCATGGTTTGAGGTAGGAGTCGTGGCCGCCACAGGAGTGAGTGGAGGGGCTGTGGAGCGGGTTGACACGGAAGTTGAAGACGGATTTGGCGAGCTGAAGAGGAGCTTTTCGGCGACAGGCGAGTCAGCGTTGAGAGTCCACGTTGTGGGCCAAGTTTGAAGCCGGTGAATGCTTTGGAAGAGCAGCAAGCTCTGCGCATTCCTCTGGCAGTCGAAAGGACCGACCTTTATCGGCAAGGGAGACGTTCGACCAAGGAACTGTTGGCCGTGCTGTCCGAGAGAAATGCGAAGGCAGGTAGTGTGTGCTGGAAAGAGTTCAGGTCTGAACCAGAGCTTGGGAGTCTTCAGAGTCTCCACGGAAGCTACGGAAAAAGAGACTCCACCGCAAGCACGGAATGGTTCAAGCCGAAGGTAGCGTCCCACCACGAATGGATCGACTTTCGCACATTAGCGTGCAGATGGAAGGGTCCAACAGGCTGCATCCCCCTTGCGTGAAGGCTTCCGAGCGAGATGCCAATTAATAATCACCTTAAGTGAACGCCCATCACGATCTCGCACCTCGAGACAACCTCAACATCTCAAGGCCTCAAGACCAGCGTCTAGAGGACGCCTCGCTGAAACAAACCAGTACCCGAGAAGGCCTCTAGCATCCGAAGTACATCTCCGTACTGATCATGAGCTCGTACGCCTTTGATTTGCCCTCTGGTGTCCAGTTTGATGCTGCGCTCAAGGAGTTCTTTGAGGAGTTCTATGCGATCTCAGATACGCCAGATGCTCATGAAAAATATGCCCAATCGTTTACCAAAGACGCAAAAGTGATCATGGCCTCCAAGCATGTTCATGGTTATGATGGTGTGTGGTCGCAGCACTTGCTCGCTCGCTGTTCATCGCAAATCCACAACGCCATGTCTGACAAGATGACCAGAGATCCTGGCGCTTCGACAAGGCATGTGGGAGAAGGTCGCCAGCCGGAAGCACAAACCTTTGAAAGTGTTTCCCTACGGCTCGAACGCGGCCGAAGTTATGCTTTTTGGGACTGTCGACTATGGACTAAAGGATGGAAGGAGTGCATCAGTTGATTGGGCTGGGCGAGCTCATTTGGTAAAAGTAGACGGGAAAGTGAAGATGGATTTCTACCAGGTATATCTCGTATGTGATTCCAGCTCGAATCCTATGAGGCTATGCCCTGATATCTCGGTCTAGGACTCTGCAGCGCAAAACGCAGCGAAGTAAAAGAACGGCCTGTTACGAAGATCACGACTCCAGCTATAGCATGCTTCAAGAACGCGTAGCAGACATTACTTCAGCACCGAAGAATAGACTCTGCAAGTGGCGCTGTAGGCCAACACCCGTTCGTCGTTCACCAGCGTACTGGCAAGTGCCTCTGAGTCGTGGCCTCCACAATGTTAATGCTGCAACAATGCATGTAGATCAGGGCGGTGCGGCGATCAGGAATTCCTCGGCGTAAAACCATTGAAGACTTGTGTCTCCCAAAGTCTATTGTGACCGTGAATGGATGAAAGCTCGATTTGTCGCCGGTATTGGTTCTCTGCTTGAGTCAGTTTCATTGATCCTAAATGAGACTTGTTTTGTCACTAGTTTCACTCCGCATAAAAGACGTTCAATCGTATTCCTCCACCAACCCTGCACTCACCTCACTTCCATCAACACCTATCCTTCTGACGCAACAAAATCACCCTCAACCTTTCTGACCCATCATCATCTTCTTCCATACAGCTCGCGACTACCACTGGCACGTCGCTTTTTGAGAACAACAACTACCCAGCGTCTTTGCTTGGCCGATTCCTTTGCACGACAGAACTCGTCTCACGCGCCTGAGTTCGTACACGCGTCCACCAGATCCGCCGCCTAGGTGGCCAACCTTCATCAAGCCTACAGGCGCTTTGCACCGAGCCCAACGTCAATCAAACATCTACACATCCGACGACCACTACACCAACTCGAAGAGATGTCGAACCTTTGGGGATGCCTGATCTCGTTCGCGATATCCTACGCCGCGTCGCGTTTGACGTTCGAAGCTCCATCGACTGTGCGAAACACTTTTGAGCCAACTCCGTTCCAACACACTCATGTTGCCGAAGGTGTGTGCTCATCCCAAGTGACTAAGGAAAGACTGAGCCGATCTTTCAAACAGTTACCGTTCCGACCATGACCGATGTCACCAACATTACCGCCGATATGACCGCCGACCTCACTGCCTGGGAACAGATCGTCGCGATCTTCCTGGAGATGTCAATTGTATCCCGCTTTACCACGTTCTTCGCTCTTGCTACAGTCCTCGGCCTGTTCATCTTCCTCATTGCACACGGAACTGGCTCCAACCCTTGGCTTGGCCTCCCCAACCACTACTACGATGAGACAACCCCCGACGATGTGGAGAAGGATGATACATACTCTGACGACGCGGAGAAGGTGGTTGTCCAGAAGTATCTCCATCTAGTATCTGCTGTTGGAGAGCGCTTCGTAACCCTGACCAGCAAAGTTCAAGATTTCGTGGACGAGTCGACAAGAGTAAACGCTGGTCTACTGGACAGTGTGCGCTTGCACTTAACAGAGAGCCAAGCGATCCGCCAGCAACTGGAGACGGAGCTTGGGGAGTTGAAGGTGGAGCTTGCGAAGACGAAGGAGCAGCTCGCGAATACCACTTCGGAGCTCGCGAAGACCGACATCGAGCTCGCAAAACTCCAGGTCGATATCCAGAATACGGCCGTTCTATCGAGCGCCTCGACGGTGGCTCCGAAGCCAGCGTCTCTCCGCGTCCCGGTTGCATCAATATCGGCACCTACTGCGGAGGCTCCTGTGTCTGTCGGGGCGACAACTGCTGCCGGGTCAAGGCCGGTGTCTGTTATTGCAGCTGCTGCGGCGCTGAAGAAACCGCCTGTGACCAGCTTCAGCTTGCCCCCTGCGTCGGCAGAGCAGGAGGAGGACAGTGAGGAGGAGGAAGAGGAAGAGGAGGGAGAGGAGGAGGAGGAGCAGGAGGGAGAGGAGGTGGAAGGGGAGGAGAGCGACGACGACGAGGATCCGCTGGGCGACCTCGATCGTTTGCTCGATCTCCCGCCAGTGAGTGATGATTGGGATTTGTGAGGGGGTGCTACGGGATGGTGTCATCGGTGGCTTCAGGGCCCCCGTTATGATAGGAAAGGGCGGCTGTTGTGACGATGGGTGAAGCTAGAGGCAAGACCATCAGGCTGAGGTGATAGCGGACTGCCTCTTTATTGAGGAGGCCGCATTTACCTCGTGACTGACGGACTTGGCCCTTTTCATCGTCGCCATGGCAGCTGTTACCGGTCACTGCTGGGAGTGAGCTGTAGATAGGAACAACCCCTTTTGACGGGGAGTACGACACGAACTTGCATGTTTGAAGAACGAATCTCTCACTTGTGAAGAGCAGACCGTTCTACTCAACATCTGCGCTCCTCGGACAGATCTACAAGATACTGTACTCAAGGTAGAGCACATCGCATGAGTCGTGAACCACTGGATACCTCCAAGGTACATTTACAATGCAGACAGACTCACAAACGATCAAGTATCCTGAAGTTATCCAGTCTTGGAAGACCACCCAATGTAATGCATTGCACTATGTACCCAAGCACTCGAAAGTTTATCCGGGACCTTGCATATTCCACCCGGATCGACAAGGATTGCTCCACGAGCTGTGTACAGCTTCAGTGACGCGACTTTCCATTGACATTCCCACCCTTACGTTGTTGCCTTCCTCCCAACCTCTTCTTTCCCCATTGGGTTTCAAAAATCACGTCCCACCCTTCTGACCCTTTCCACGGTATCTTTACCCGATCAACTATATACGAGTGTGTCTCCGAACGAGCGCAGCACGCATACCTGCGCACCATGTCGTACCCCGCATCGACTCCGGCGAAGCCGACTACGAAAGCTACGTTTCAGCCGACTAATATAATGAGGCAGTCATCACCAAGACATAGTGAGAGGCGCGTGCTGGGTGAAATGACACCGAATGCCCTTTTGACGCCCCAACGGCCTGGCTCAAAGAGTGTGATGAGGGAGCACAGTGGTGTCAGCATGTTTGGGGACGGTGCAGAGACTCCACATGCGAAGTTTCATGCGGTGCCTAGTCCGGACACCATAATAGTGTCGAAGAGGTGGACGGAACAGGAGAACGGCATACGCACAAAACGCGGTGACGCGATTCTGTCGAAGAAGCTCGTCGCTGGTGCTGCACTACACAACGGGGAGCTCAGGAGCGGCAATGGTAGTGCGGCACACGGAATGCTCACGAATGTTGAAGGTCGTGGTGAGAAAAGGAAGCTCGCCGAAGTGCAAGGGTTTGAAGACCGCGTAGCACCAGACGGCAAGGTGTGGAGAAGAACTAAGACACAGAAAATCCTGGGTCTGGATGATGCATACACGCGGCCAGTGACCAGGGAAGATATTTCAAACCTGTCGTCGACCGAAGATGATACGCCTGGGTCAAGTGAGACCGAAGTGAAGCAGAGGAAGGAACGGGCGTTGGACAGCTCGGCGGTCAGAACGAGCTTCTCGAGCCTCATTGACTACGACCCTGGAGCAGAACTCGAAGCCCAAAGACGGCTGTCTGAAGACTCTGAGGATTTACTTCCGGCAATGAGAGAGCGAGCCTCAGATCTGACGACCATGACATCGGTATGGCTCACTGCTTGTCTTGATTACTCCTCTGGAGCACTTTGGCTAACGCGATGCCATCTCCAGCACGTAGAAATCCTCAGACTACGACTTCGGGTTGCAATCTACAAAGTCCGCACGAACCAGATTCACACTCCTCTCTCTCAGCTCCTCTTGCCCTTCCAGCAGAATGGAAGTCAATCACGAGCTGAGGGTCTCGCTTCCCGTCTTGACTCCTCACCCAATGCCATTCCAAAACTTACGCACTCGCCATCGACGGAAGCTGCCCTGCCTCCAATTCCCACGATTACTATCTCTCCGTCCAAAGCAGCTTCCACAAGAACCACAACCATTCCCAAGCTTCTTCCTGCACCTATACTTCGACCCACCGCCTACTCTAGTCGTCACATCACAGAAAGCTATATGCCGTCAAGCCCGCCGGAGTCTGCCGGCGCCGAGACTGCGCTCGAAGACTTGGAGCAGCGAGGTCGAGGTCCAGTCGTTGGGTGGCGAGATGCCGAACAAACTTGAGGAGGCAGGAAAACGAAGCAGTACCTGCGGCTATAAAACGCGCGTAATAGCAAAGGCCAACGTACGTGTTGCTCCCGAAAGAGAGTGAAAGTGTAACTTGAGGATCTGTCTTTGAAAGGTGCTCTAGGGGTGAGCAGTTTGGAAAAGAGACATCCAGAAAGTATCCGTGGGATGGGCTTGAGGCAAAGAACTATCAGAGTTCCAGTGAACCAACCTGCCGACCTCTCGACGGAGAAGCAGAAGGGACTCAGTTGAATCATTGTCTCGGAGAGAGGACCGGAAACGTACTGGCTCTGCAATAGGATGCGCATCGCATCCCACTTAGACGTGAGTGTACAAGTCTTCGTTCAAGTCACTCACTTAGTCGCTCCCCTTGTACGTAAGTTATCCGAGGAGCTCAACTGCATTCATCTAAGAAGTGTCACGCAGCTTCCGGACGAGCTCGTCGAGGAGCCCCGACCCATGGTTCGAGTCGAGACGACGGCACTGATCTGAACTTGGTTTGAGTACCTGAGTTTGTCGAACGCTTCCCTCGCTATATTGGTAGTCAGCTAAAGTCAAAGGCCAAAAGATGTAGTGCTCTGGTGCTGACGATTTACCCCTTCGACTGGAACAGTGGATTTGGCAGTGATTGATTGACTGAAACTCGAGGTCTCCATTGGCAGCGGGTAGACCGATAGTAGAGTACACGGAAGTGACGAAGACACGACCAAGTCCCCTTGTGTCATGGCAACGTCGATGTACTCCTGAACAATGCGAAGTGTGATGGACCGCTAGACCTTCGGCTCCAGGGTCTCCTTCCTCTCCTGCGGCTTCATAGATAAAGAAGTTGAAGGTTTACCTAGGGTACGGAACCTCGTGACAAGAGAGCATGGGCGAACAGTGGTACTCCACCTGACGGTCTGGAGCTCCATGAACAACAGAGAATATATTCAATCTCGTCCCAAGTAACGTAAGGTACCTTCGGGTTGATACAAGGGTGGTGGGAGTCGAAGTCGGAACAACGAAGGCCTCACGGAATCGCCCGCAGCCTTCGTCGGCCCGGGGAAGCACGGACCCTGGCGTGCCCGGATGTCGACTACAATGGAGCAGCGACGGTCAAGCTGTCGACTCTCGACTGTCCAGATACCTCAGACTCGCAGCAACACGACTTGTTGCGCACAACCACATTGGCAAGCAGAAGCCTCATACCGCTCGCTTCTCCATGCCTTTGTCACAGCCCGCTTCATTCTTGTGCAACCCCACCTAATCCGCGGAGTACCTTCCTTTCAAGATCAGCACAGCAGAAGGCGACCAGGAACGAGTATAGCCATTATGGCGGTCAAAGCCGTGATCCCATTTCTGGTTGGAATGATGCTGCTTACAGGCGTCTGTAACACCTTACTCACCAAGTACCAAGTAAGCGGTCCACACATACGTTCTTTCCAATCGCTAACACCGGCGTTTAACAGGACATGCAATGTGTGCGCAACTGCTCGTCCCGCAACCCATCCCACCGCGCCCACTTCGAGCAACCCGTCATCCAAACCGCACAGATGTTCGTCGGTGAGATGGGGTGCTGGCTCGTCATAGCGGGCATGACTTTCTACAGGCGCTACATCGCATCCTCTTACCAATCTATCGATGACGCCTCTACCGCCGTGGACTCGCCTCTCTCAGCCTCGCACAACAGTGGGGAAGCGAA
>NAJN01001171.1:0-13438 GCA_005059845.1 Cryomyces minteri
TTTAGGATACTGGAAGGGAGCCGGCGATGGCGTAGGGACAGGTGATGGCGTAGGAGTCTCGAGAGGCGTTGAGGCTGATAGTGCAGCCATTAAGGACGGCGAGGCTAGGAGTGGTGACTCCATAGTGATGATATACAAGCAGGCTATTGTAGCCTCCGATTATTCGAAAACTCTACGGTTCCTGCATAACACTAACTGTATTAGTCTACGTTTCAGCCACCCGCCGCCTTCCGCCTCACTCTCGAGCTATCTATAGCTAGACCGGTAAGACCAGATAGACCGGTAAAACCACGGTCTGGAGATATCCTTAAACCATACCAAGTCTTGGCGGTCTAGACCAAACCAAGACCAACTTATACCAGACCATTCCGATCACTGGTAGGAAGCGTATCTTATGGAAGAGGCGATACTAACAAAGCAGCGGGACCGATGTTATCATCCTACTCCTCTTTTTTCCTTTGTTGGCAATGAGTACACTGTACACGGCCTTGACGACATATGTGTTGATGATTTATGCGTGGCTTCCTGAGTGTGAGTAAAGCGTTGTTGGTCGACGTGTCTTAGCTGGCGCTAGTAATAGCTTTTACCTCGTCGGGGTTCCATAGCTTGTGAATAACATAACATAACATAACATAACATAACATAACATAACCACTCATGGAACCACGCATGGAAATGATCATGGATCGAGCATGGAATCAAGCATGAAACAACTCATGTAATCAACTCATGGGACACGGCATCAAGGAATAGGCACAACCACCATGAGATCAGCAAGCAGATAGGATGCTCAAATAGCTCGCGATGATATCAATCATTCTGTCCAACTAGTATCAAGTAGTAGCTGACAGAAGACAAAGCAGCAAGCATGCGAATGAACGCCAGCTGGGTCCGAACGGCCAAAGTACACGGGACGGCCCTGACTACATTCGTAGGCTATAACAGGAGACTCCTAGGCAGCAGTGGCCTTCAACTACCTATCAACCTCATTCCTTTGACTCTAGCCTTACCACGCTCATAGAGCATCAGACACTACCCCCCGATATTGTTAGGCACTATTAAACACCATAACAGTCCGTTAGTCCGTTATCTTAAGGCTCTTTAAACGGCCTAACGGCCTAATTAAGGCTCTTTAAACGGCTTAACGGACTAGTAGGAGGAGTTTTGAACGGCCTAACGGACTAACTGCTTGAAACGCGCTAAGACCGCGATATTGGCTTTAGAGGTGTTCTAAAATAGGCTCTGTTCGTACAATTCAAGATCCTCGTTGTCCGCAACAAGGCACTAGCTTTCGCAGTTAGCCGGATGGTTTGTTTGCCTTTGCTACGCGTCGTCTGCGACTTTGGAGGCATTGTAACGCGTTATGGTTGATCTATTACCGATTGAAATGCGTGTTTATGTCAGACGAGCCGAAGCTCTATACGATTAGCCGAGGAGAAAGCGAGCCAATAGGAGGCTTTGCCGAAGTAAGTCCGCAAAATGCTTCGTCTTTAGCCAGTCCACCCGTCAGTCTGTCCGTTCTACTAACACCTTTCGAACGGCCTGACGGCTTATTTGCGGCTTCAAAAACGGACTGACGGACTGTCAAGACCCCGTCAGTCAGTCCGTTCGAAAAATAACTGACGGACTGTTGTGATGTTTGGGCACTATTGACGACACTGGGCTTGCGTGCCTCCCATGCCTTCTTCTTACGCTGTTCTTCCTGCTCCTACGCTTCGCTTCCTGTATAGCCTTGTGGACATTATCTATGTCTGCAAATAGCGTATCAGGGTCAACCTCGAGTCGGACCCTCTTCCTTTTACCTTGTAGTTGACTGAGCATTGTTGCTTGAAGCCGAATCGTGATCTGGCCCTCAGCCTGTTGAGCCTTCGCTTGGGAGAGCGCTTTGCTTGCTTTGCGAAGTGCTCTTCGGCACTCACGGCTCGAAGCCTAAGTCCCGGTAAGGTCATGAATCACGCAATCTATATGTCGAGGGCCCTGAGGGGTGGTATGAAGCTCTGAGAGGGCACGCTTTGTAGGTGTTGTAGGTGCTAGCCGCTTGTTTTTGAGCTGAGAAGAACTAAGTGCTTTGAGGGGTTTTCGCGGGGCAACTCCAGTCGCTGACCAGCCCGAACGGATGACACACTCTATCATCTCTTCCTTACGGGCCTTGCTATAGCACGTAACGAAGCGTGCCTTCTTGACTGACGCCGAATCGTCGAGATAAGCGAGCTCTAAGATGAAGCGGCGGTATCTATGCTTTAGAGACCCGAAAGGCGCGAGGTCGAGAGGTTGTGAGATGTGAGATGAATGAGGAGGAAGGAACACGAGCTGGACGTTCTCTTTCTTGCAGTCCCACATGAACTCGATTGTAACGTGGCTACCGTGGCCATCTATGGTAAGGATTCGTGGTTGGTTATTCGGCGGCTTCGTCTCGGGGAAGAACATCTTTGTGAAGCCAATTCATAGCGATGCGGTTCGCTGTCCAGCCATTCTCTGACGTTGTGTATATCCATGATGGTGTGTCTTCGTTAAACCACGTTGATTGAGGTGCTTCACCCTTAAAGATGACGAGAGGACGAATTGTTAAGCCCGTTGCTGAGATTGTCTCAACACTGGTCACCCACTCGCGATTCTCTGGTGATTTAACATAGGTACGTCTCTTGCCTGCTTCAGCCTTTACCCTCGTGTTGGAAGTAACACCAATTGCGAAGCCAGTCTCGTCTGCATTCCACGTATGCTGTAATTGCACGTTGTGCTTGGTTTGAACACGCTGGAAGCAGTCGAAGAATCCCTGTATAGCTTCTCTTGTTGTCCCCTCGCCTCGTAAACCCTCTATCTTCTTCCCTATACACGTGACAATACGTGGATTGCGTCGTATGAAGTGCTGAGTCCGTAATTCGCCGAGAGGTTCGGGGTCGTTTTAAAGCGTAGTATATGAGTGGCTGTTTCTCGAAGGCGCGCGTGCGTAAGGGGGTATCCGCCGTCGTCTAGCTCGATTACCCAATTAGTAAGGTATTCCTCTTGTGCCTGAGTTAATCGCTGCTGTTGTTCGTGTGCCTCGCAATTTGTTTGATGACCAGCAAGGCGATCGCGTAGGGTTGGTCGTGGCACGTTGTAGTCCTTCGCTGCTCGCTTTACTAAGGGACAATCGCCTGAATTGAGGGCTCTAATAGCTGCCTGAATAGATGCTTCGCTAGTAGGCATGCTGAAGTGTGTTGGGGGAGGTAATAATTGATAGAGAAGAGGGTGTTGAACTGCGGGGGAGTAAGGCGAACGCTATACATGGCGGTCTGCATGCGTACTAGCTCAATAGTTGCGCAATGATTTGTTGAATGTTCGTGGCTATGGGTTGTTCGAGTGCTGATTACGCCGCGGCCGGGAACTTGTTCCACCTTATCGTAGATAGTGATCGAAGTTCCCTCGAACAACTGTCCGAGAGCTGTCCCCTATGAGCTCTAGCGTCTACCACTGGCAGACGCTAGCGCTGAAATGGGCAATGACGCCATTTCGATCACTTTGGTGGGCACCATTTCCTGTGCGAAACGTCATCAACGGACGCAGTCGCCTGTCGTCAGTCGACTAGACAATGACAACTCTCATCTAGTTGAAGGCCAGAGGACACGCGACGAGCTGGCAGCGTCCGTTGGCGTCCTGAATCACTCTTGTCCCGTGTGCTGCCGAAGGGCAGGCACTATTGCGCACGAGACCCGTTGATGTCTCCTGGAACACGTTTGCTGATCGCCCGTGTTACCAATCTAATGCTATTCATTCGGAGGAGGTGGTAAGCCCGTGAATTCGCTTGGATGTTACGCTTCGGTGGAGGACAGGTCAGCACGGTTCTTGCTGACTACTGTAGATAACATCTGTGTTCAGACCTCCGTATATTCGAGTCAGATCAACTCTAATGACTGAATCCACCCAGGGCTGAGTGCATTCACCGCCGTGGGTTAGGATTCACGTATCTTGTACGCGGGCGGCAGACCCCGCGACGATGGAAGATCCCGGATCACCGGGGAGCAGCGGCAAAATGGGGGCCCGGCAGGCCAAAAGTAATGGCGAAGCGCCGGAGACATCAAGAGGATGAAGGAGACACCGACTTCGAGGCGCCAATCAGCTTCAACGGCGCGATAGATGCGGGTTTCACCCAGTGAAGTCATTGGACTGGATGCCTTTGGTGTAACTGGACTGGATGTTTAAGGCCAATTGGTAGTGGATTAGGCATTATAGGTATCCAGATGGTGCTGGATATGGCTACACTAGATAATCCAGTTAATCCAGTATATCCAGTTCGATTTTCTAGTGAGATCCCCTGCCAATTGAGTTAGTAGTTGTACTCTCAGGGCTGTGAAATCATGGTAGCGATAATAACTTCAGTGGGTAGTAAATCTGATGTATTACCGATTACGGTACGCTTGCACGTGAGTCCAAAAATTCTCGACATGGCGAGTAGACTTGCCAGCCCGAGGGCAGGCAGCGGCAAAAGGCAGGAGCCGTCACCAGCAATACTACTACTCAGAACAACAACAACAACAACAACAACCGTCCTTTTCTCTTCTCTGTCGCGCTGTGCACCGATATGTCCACAGCTCTTGAACAGCCGATACGGACCGCCAAAGACGCTCCATCATCGCCAGCCGACAGCGACGTCGAGGCTCAACTGCCCCCTTCTCCTCCGTTGTCCGCCAGCCAAGTCATTGAACCTTCGCAGGAGCCCCCCAGAGAGGCGTCTGAATCAGTGTCAAAGCTGCTGCGGACCTTTCGGTCGCTGAAGGCGGGTATCCGGACCGGTCAGCCGCCGTGGGACAAGCACCGCCTGTTGAGAGAGGAGTACAAAGAACTGTGGGAGCGATTGGATGAGGACGAAGACTTAAGAGCTTGGACAGATGACAAATTGAGGTACGTTAGACGTCTGTTCCTGAGATAGCTTGTATACCAAAGGTTCCTGCTCCGAGCAGATTGATACGAGGAGAACAAGTCCGTTACAAGTCTTCTCTCCACGTGGAAGCTTCGAATCAACTGGTGGAAAGACCATGGCGATTTTGAATTTTCTTTCGAACTCTGTTACCTCATCCCGTCATTCGCAAGGTAGTTGTCAACACGGCTGACAACGATTTCGGCTGCCTCTAGGTACGACTACGATCACGACGCCCAGCACCTGATCATCCGCATGCCCGCTCGACTCCATGAAAAACTCATCGCCCTCGTCGTCGAGCGCTTGAAAGCTCAACTCGCCGCTATAGCGAGCACCAACGTCAAGCTCCGCGAAATCGTCACCAAGATTGAGGAAGAAAGGTCTTGGACAGTCCCTCTTGGAGGATCTCTTGGCAGCGACTTGGCACAGAACAAGCAAGAGGACACCCCACGATCGCCAGACTCTATCTTCATATACGAAGGAACGCGATGGCCGTCAGTAGTGCTGGAGGTTGCAAACTCTCAGAAGGCGAAAGACTTAGATAAGCTGGCGCACAGTTACATAAGGGGGTCTGAGAGCAATATTGGAACAGTCATCGGGCTGAACATCGAGTATACCCCACCTGGGAAGCCGTCCAAGACGAAGTTGGCGACGGTGAGTGTGTGGAAATATAGGCTTGTTCAGGACGATGAGGGAGACGAGACCAGAGGCTGCGCTCGTGTTGACAATGAGGTGCGTGGGCTTTCTATCGATGATCGGAAAAGTTGTTCTTCGGGAACATGCTTTGTAACATTCTGCCTAAGCTTCCAAGTATGGCTAATATTATCTGGACAAACAGATCTTCCGCTCTGAAGATGGCAACCCTACACAAGGGAGTCTGGCTCTAACCCTCGACGATTTTCTCCCATCAAGTATCAAGAAAACAATTTCCGCCTCATAAGATCGCCTTCTGCCAGTCTCTATTACCTTCGAAGACCTCACATCCGACCTCATCAAATCTGAAAGGGCCATGGCCTTGCTCCACACCAGAACGGGGCTAAGCGCATCACCACCCAAGAAATGGTTGAAGCGGCTCGGGACGTCGCTGGAGGAACTGGATGCACAACGCGAGCGGAAGTATCAGGCACTCGAGGACACAGAGGAGCGCAAGGTCTCGCAGGAGGACAGCGATTATTCCCCTCCAGCACCCGGTACGCCGGAGCCTGTAAAGGCTGTTAGGCCTACAGCGGTACCGAGACGAAGTACGCGGCAGAGGAGAGTGCTGGAGGAGGGCTAGCATGCGAACAGGGCTGCGTCTGAGCTTGTGGGGATCTTTGGGATCGCACCATATCGGAGAAGAAGTGCGTAGCAAACAAATGGAATCCTTGGTAGGCATGTATCAAGACGCAACCGCCAACGTTCTAATAGATTGCAGCATCGCACGAACGGCCTATCTACTCGTGGCAAGGTAGACTCCTTCGGAACTACCCGCTCTGGTAACTCCGTACAGACCGGGCCACTCGCTTGCACCGAGTGGCTGACAGCTCAACGCAAAAAACTAGCTCAACGCAAACTTTGCAAATTGCACGCGCTTGTATATACATTCCAGAGCCAATGCAATGTCAGAAACTTACACAGAGACTGAATCTGATATCCAGCATGCTGTTAACGCAATCCAACGCGGTGATTATGCAAAAGTTGCCCCCGCAGCCCGCCATTTCAATGTGCCATACAATCGGCTTCGAGCACGCCTTGCCGACCGCAAGTCTAAGTCAGATCGAACAAAGACAAAGCAGCGACTTACAGCTGATCAAGATGCTGGACTATCCCAATACCTCGATCGTCTGAATCAGCTTGGGCTCTCTGCCCGGCCAAAACACATTGAGACTGCTGCAAATCTAGTTTTGCGATCAGCTTGCCAGAGCACATCTGGTAGTCCTCCTCCGGCGGTTGGCCAAAACTGGACAAAGCGATGGCTGATCGCACATCCAGAGTACAAGAAGAAACGCCAGAGACCGTTACAGCTTGCTCGCCAGCTTGCGCACGATCCTAAGAACATCGAAGCGTGGTTCTTGTCCCTCTGCCAGCTTCTCCACGAGTTTGGTATATCCGAAGAGGATATGTACAACTACGACGAGTCTGGATTCATGGTTGGCTATGGACGGAGCCAGCGGATTGTTACGAAAGCTCCCGATCGGCAATCGTACTTGGCAAGCTCACAGAATCGTGAGACGGTAACAGTTGGCGAGACCATTAGTGGTGATGGTGAGGCCCTACCACCACTAGTCGTTCTACCTGGACAGCTCCATCTTGAAGGATGGATCAACAACGAGCTGGACGATGATGTCTTGATGGCTGTGTCTGACTCTGGATACACTAACGACGAGATCTCACTTGCCTGGTTCGAGCACTTCGACAAGTTTAGCGCTAAACGGCAGACTGGGGCCTGGAGGCTACTTTTGCTTGATGGCCACGGCTCGCATGCTACGAAGGACTTTCTTGACTACGGCGACGATCACAAGATTCTTCTGTACTACCTGCTGCCTCATGCAACACACTTTCTGCAGCCACTCGATGTTGTGGTGTTCCAGCCGTACAAGCACTGGCATGCTGAGGCTGTCGACGCTGGTACGCGTACAGGTTGCACAAACTTCCACAAAGTAGAGTTCTTAGCAGCCTTACAATCCACTCGGTTACAGACTCTTCAAAAGTCGACTGTTCTATCTGCCTGGAGGCAGACTGGCCTTATGAGATAGTCTCTATGACCTTACCTGTGCATCGCATACGACACAAGATGGCGGGCAAGTGCGCTGGCTTCAATATGTACATACAAGCGCGTGCAATTTGCAAAGTTTGCGTTGAGCTAGTTTTTTGCGTTGAGCTGTCAGCCACTCGGTGCAAGCGAGTGGCCCGGTCTGTACGGAGTTACCAGAGCGGGTAGTTCCGAAGGAGTCTACCTTGCCACGAGTAGCTATATAGATATGGATATGGCGTATGGAATAGCTCCATATGGATTATCTTATTTCATACGCGTATGGATAGAAGCCCTGATCTGCAGGAGCTGATAGGCGGATTTTACCATAAGAAAAGCTTCAGCAGGAGTGAACTGTACTCTTCGTCCTAGGCTTCCTTGCAGTTGCAATTGAACCTTACGGGAGAAACGATGGCGGCCTAACCTTTCATACGCTTCCTGAAAATACAAACGTTCAACAGATATCGGTTTCTAGAACTAAGAATTGATATCGAAGCAATCCTCTGCGAGAGTTGACGCAATTAGAGCGCCAACTTCCAATCCGCCCTCGAGGCAGAAGAAACTGGAACAGGTTCCAGAAGACATCCAGAAACGTTTCCCTGGAAAGACAATCGCGCCCAAACGATGTGGGACAAATCAAAATACGAATAGCACCTTAAGAACCTGACATGAACTTCAAATTCCTGTATGAAGACGACAGTGTGGCGAAGACAAAAGAGTCGTGAAGCCCACTAGGACGCGAGAGAAGAACCACAGCCTTGTGCGTGTATTGTTGAGCTGCTTGTGTAAGAGTAGACGCAATGTTCCACGCTTCAAATCATGCATTCGTATCGTTGATCATCAGCTATTGCCTACGCCCACCATCCTTTTACCAACTCTTTTACCATCAAGTTCCCGTTCCTCTTTCTTCGGTACTTTAGACATGATGAGCGGCTCCAATAGAAAAGGTACGGTAGAAAACCCTCTACCAGCTACTGAGAGCGATCTTCTCGTGTGGGCCTTGGTCTTAACCTCCTTGCTCGTAGGAACTCGTAGTCGGGCATGGCGGCTCTAACCCATTTCTCAATCTTCTCACCCTCACCTTCGCCGAACTCATCTATCCACTTCTTTGCTTCCACCGCGATGTCAATATTGGGTGCCGCTTTGCCCTTCTGGATGCCAGTCGAAGACAAAAGCGTTGACAGGAATCTCCTCTCGGCATCGGTAGGGATCTGCGCCTTTTCCTCCTCACTAGCCGGCTCCCACGTGTACTGCATCTTGGCAGGATCCATGCCGACAGTCTCACATAATCTGACAACCACATCCGGCTCGGTTATGACGTCGTTCGCGTCAAGAACGAGCGGCCAAGCGACGTCGCTGTCGCATCCAGCCTGTGATGGTTTCAGGTTTTGCGCGTACCAATCGAACAATGCGCGCGTCCAGTGCAACGTCATCTCCATCGCGAATTGTGCGTCGGCTGCCTTGGCGGATTCCGCCCCCTCTATGTCCACCATTGCTCGATAGCGTGAGGGGAACACGAGTGCTGGGTGCCTAACCAGGAACGTCGGCAAGAAAGTCTGTAGGATCTCGTCTGGCAGCACTGTCTCGTTGAGGCTCGAGTGTGTCGATTTTGATCCATGATTGCTGGACTGCATAACCCACGGTGGCTCCTCGACGCTGTCCTGGCCGTAGAGCCATCGAGTCTGCGCGACCGGATTGGTCATGAATTCGCTGTGCTCTTTAACAAACACAGTCTTCCCTTCAACTCGTGCCTGCTCCAGGTATTCCTCGTAACCTTTGAAGCAGTCTCGATAACTTTGCATTATTCGATCTCTTTCGTCTTGCGTCCAGTCTTTGATGTGCTTGCCCTGGATTTTGAGCTCGTATCTCAAACGATACGTCGATAGAAAGAAGTAACCGCCAAGTCTGTGTGTCAGAAGGTCAGGTTGCTCGTCCAGAGCTAACATCCTCACAAGAAGATTCGATGCTGTGCGAGGATAAGTGATTAAGTAGAAGCGACGACACTGACTTGCTTCCATGGCGACTGGCGGGTACCAAGAAATTATGAGGACGGGAACTTGAGATCGAGCTTTACCCCGAGCGACGAGAAGTCTTCAGTCGTGAGGTAGTGGGTGTCAGATCACACGTTACTGAGTTGCCTCGTGTCTGGTGTCGCAGACAAAGTTATATCTCCTCGTCTGCCATGTTGGCCTTTTTTAGTGCCTTCGCCTACATAGCCAGATAGAGTAGATCTAGTCCACATTCAGCTAGCACGTGACGAACACCAACTTCATCGTCATACCAGCTACACCGCATGTTCAGGTAGCAATTCAACAACCATGGCTTGAACAACAGCTCCTACTACGCCAAATCGCGTGCCGCAAGACCTTTCTGACTATATCACTGCGTACCGTGTTAAGGAGCACGATCCAGAGCTTTCCCTACCCCCTAGCGTAGATGGAAGCGACCCTCTTGCCTTATTCGACCTCTCCTTCCCACAGCATATACTATAATAACTAGCTGCGAACACGAACAAGTACGCGGCAGGTCGGAGAGCTAAGAAGGCTACAAAGAAGAAGAAGCAAAGGGCGTGGGAGGAGACAAATGCAGCAGAGCTTCGAGTCTACTTTAGGATACTCATATATATGGGCAGTGTGGTTAACAGTCCGTCCAATCCGGATTGATTCAGGATCTACGCCAGGCGTGACGGGTTCTACTGAGGCAGTTTGAATATTTGCTTGATTTCCCTGCGTAGGATCCATCACGCCCGGCGTAGATCCTGAATCAATCCGGATTGGGACGGACTGTTAACTACACTGTATAATATAGGCATACACCCTAGGGAACAAGAGATAGCAGAGTACTAGAGTACTACAGATAGCAACCCTCTATACTTAGAGGTTACTAGACATATGTTACTCGTTCGATTCGAGTAGCTATAGCGTTACTTTTACATCTTAGCCCCGGTTAACCAGAAGATTATAGTGTTTAAGAAGCTTAAACCGCTATCTAGTCATCTAAAGAGGACATTACAATAGCTATAGAAGGCCGGCACACACGTAGTAGTTAACGAGTCTATAATAAGCTTTATAGGAAGGTCTAGCTCTACGATAAAGATGCCGAACAAGCCTATTCTAGAGGGTTTTAAGATTTAGGTGCTTAGTTAAGGGAGATACGTGATTAACTGGATCTTCCACGCAAAGACAAAGGGCCCTATTAGCTTTAACTAGGAGTTCACAAAAGACTTTAGTAACACTTAAGTAGCGGTCCTTACCTTACTAGCTTAGCTATAGAAGGAGTAGGGTAAGAGCTATATAGTGTAGTTAGACAATCTCTTTACCTTAGCGAGGCTATTTAAGCGGCTAGTTAATGAGGGATATAGAGTAGTAGGTACAGCACGAGTAGGTAAAACATCTAGCATTTAAGAGGACCTTACGGCACTAAAGCTAGATAAGAAACGCTCTCGTATATAGGGAGAGATTTATGGCCGAATTAGGGAGACTTTGCTACGAGTCTTATAGATTAGCTAGGAAGATAATGCTACGGTGCTAATTATAACTACGGTCTATACGGGGAAAGAGAGCATTATTAGGAAGCGGAAAAAGCCCTCTAACACCTCCTTAAATGTTCGTGTTATAAGGGTAGTATTCCGATGATTATACTAAGCTCGAACTCTCTATCCCCTTAGTAGTTAACTACTATAACTACTACATAAATGCTATAGACATTACAGACTAGTTAGTTGCTACATATAAGACTTAACGCACTTACTTTAAGGACTAGAAGGCCCTCTTCTACTAGCTATTCGACGTAGCACTTATTAATTGCTATAAGATTGCTTAGAGAGCTAGTTACTAGAAGAAGCACTAAGTAGATTGTAGTAGGTAAAGTAGCAGTTAAGAAACTCTAGTAATAGGACTATAGAAACCTCCTAGTTAAAACTTCTCTCCTATCTAAAGAAAGGAAGAGAAAGGCCTAGATAGTGTATAACAACAATAATAAGTTACTTACTAGTTTACCTCTTATAGACAAGTACTACTCCTAGGGCTTATAGCCTATTAACGAGATAGATCTACACCTTAAAAACCCTATCTAGTACTAGCTCTATTGTAGGAAATAGTACCTACGTCTCTTACAAATAGCACTTAATCTCTTTAGCATTCTAGCTATATTAGCGGAGGTAGAGAGAATCTTTAGTCTTACCGGCTTAATAGTAACACCTAATAGAAGAAGACTTATAGCTAATATCATTAGGGCAACGGCTTGTTTAAAAGACTAGGATAGGCGTAGGATCATTAATCTTCTCGTAGTAAGTAGCTAGTAATAGCGGTAAGTTTACTACTAAAACATCTATAGGAATAGCTAAGAGCTCCTCTATCTTATCTACCCTCTATCCCTTTAGTAACCTCCTAAACTACCTCCTAGACTATCTCTATAAGCTCTATCTAACGACATACATCGTTAAGTTCTGTGCTTAGATTAAGAGGATAGCGATAGCAAGGTAGATGGATAATAGTAGGGGTATAGGTAGGATATAGATAAAGATCTTAAGGTAAGGCTGTAGAAATAGGGTAGAATATTGCTAGGTTTCTATTGTACTAGACCTATCTATTACTAGTCTTAGCAGCCTATAGGCCCGGCCTAGCTTGTCTATGCTAGGCCGGGCTAGGCCAATTAAAGGGCTAGGTCTTAGTAGGCTAAACTAGGCCGGAGGCCCTAGCCTAGCCTAGCCTAATTGTTTATAAGCCTAATCGTAGCCGTGTTAGCATCATTACTATACTTGCAAAATTATCATAGCGTTACGATTACGGTCACGGTTACGGTCATGGTTACGGCTACGGTAATAGCGTGTTTAGTAATGTCAAATTTTGTTACACCTTAAAGATCCTTTAAACGATGTCATTTATCACTAATAGCAATTCAATCCAAGCAATTCAAGTAAAATTGCAAGTCAACTCAAGCTTTCACGGGCTAGAAATTGACAATTCAAGTTAGAGGCCGAAACTTGGATTGATTGATTGATGACTACCCTGGATGTTGTTAAGGCTAATCAATGCCAAGTAAACTGGTTACGGAACAGTATTCTCTCTCAGTTTGAGATAGCAGCTACTGCACGCGAAGAGCTAGCAAGAGCGACAGCAGCAGCGAAACCTCCACCTACTACGCCTCGTTCCTACTCTGATCCACTTGAATCAACAGAGCCTATATAGCTACCTCAATTTACACCAGTCATACTAGTCAGTCAGTCAGTCAGTCACACACCCCAAGGCCCGCCGGTCAGTCAGTCAGTCGACAACGCCCCCTTTGAGATCAGTCAGTCAGTCACAGTGTAGGCCGAAAACTGGCCTGACTGACTGTTGCGAACACTGCCGCCTTCTCTACCTACGAGATTACAACGCTGTATGATATCAAAAGAGTAAAACAAGACGTTCAACACACAAATTAGTACTCGAACCTCAGCTCTCTCTACCATCCTGCCAGCTCGTACAGTTCACACAGCGCAATGCCTACTCGAGTCATCAGTACGGCTTCTCCAAAGACACCAAGACTTTCAGACTAAGCACACACCTTTTCGCTAATGCTCTTCCTACAAAACTTGCACTTGACTGTATGCTTAATGATCGAGTCATCGGACACCCACGCATATACTTGCGCGATAGCATACAGCGCTATGCCGACACCGATGAAGTTGAGCACGTTGTCTAGGAACGCGCTGTCCATCAAATTGTTAGCGCAACTCACTTTACCTTCACTCTTCAGCTTCAGTTCGTTACACAGAGAGCAAACGGAGCTAGAGACAACGTACCCATACGCCATAACGAGCGCACCATCAT
>NAJN01001172.1:0-13437 GCA_005059845.1 Cryomyces minteri
CGTTGACATCATGACTGATGCGGTCGAACAAGCTACGTCCCTGCGAAGGCGGAGGCGCTTCGGACGCAGAAGTTGGTGCACTAGGTGGAGGCATAGATACTGGAGTAGATGCAGGCACACCGGATGCAGTCGTGTCTGAAGCAGAAGCTTCCTTCTCGTGCTCCTCGTTTGCCCGCGTCATGCCCTTGCCCGGAACGAACTTTGGAAGGGCCAGGTTCTGCACAATTTGTTCTACTTTGGCTTTCTTCGCACGCTCCTTTTCAGCGTCCTGTCGCTCCCACTCTGCTTCGTCGGCTTCGGAATCGTCAGAGTCAAACTCCTCAGCCTTACGCTTCTTTCTGGCTTCTTCCTCGGTCTTAGCGGCGTTCGCTGCGAACAAAGCCATGAAATTCGGTGTTCCAGCGAGCTTTGGCATCCCAAACTTTGGTGGCTGGAGTTGAGGTGTGTCCTTGGCAGGGGCTGAGGCTGTGGAGGTTGAGCTTTGTTCAGTAGCTGGAGCGGTGGCCGGTACTGAAGGCTCTTGACGTGTGGATGAAGTCGGGGCATCCACAATGCTCTGGAAGAGGTTTGAGGTCTTTGATGATGGTGCGGAAGATGATTGGTTTGCAGTTGGAAGCTGGGGGTATGCAATAATCTCGTTCGCTTTAGATTTCTTGTTGTCCGTCGCAGCACCAAGCTCCTCATCTACCTTTCGTTTGGAACCGGTTGTCTCCGAAGAGAGGTCGTTCTTCATTGCAAGAGTGGAAGCAGCCACGACGTCGGCTGCACTCCGTGGGTTCGTCGCCTTTGCATACGTAGTTACTCCCCAAATCTTGTCGTACTCCGCTACATAGTACCGAATGATCCTCATCCAGTCGCTAATGGGGTCTTCGTGGGCCAAGTGCGCTCGCAGACCGACGTTGAGGGCCATGTTGGCGTAGGCCATGTCAAACTGCTCTTTCTGAGCTGGATTGAGGTTACTGCCTGGCACTCTCGACTGTGGCTTGACAGTTCCAGAGGTCGTTTTGACGGGCTTAACTTGGGTTGCTGAAGTGACAGGTATCTGTGGCGTGATCTCTGTAACTGGGTTGGCCTGATGCTGCCCTGTTGACAGTGACACCGCCGGCGCAGCTGACTGGAACGGGTTCGCGGAAAAAGTGCCCACGGCTGACTTCGCAGAAGAGGTACTCGTTAATGAGTCGGTTGCGGCCGGCTTCGGCGCGCTGAAGTTTGGGAACAAGTTGGAGTCCGATTGCTCCTTGAAAGAATGACCAGCAAAAGCCACACTCGGTTGGCTCACCTTACGCTTCTCTGGACTCTCCGATGGAGCCCGGAGCGAGAAACCGCTATGAGGGCTCTTGTTGTCGCCGTCGGGAACAATCTTTTGAGCCTGGTGTTTCTTCAGGAACTCGCTGAAGGACTCGGCCGGTGGGTTAGATGTCGCAACAGAATGATCTGAACCGTTGGCATCTGGACGGTCGGGTACGAACAAGCTGTCACCCTGGTTGTTCTGAGCTGTAGTCTGTCGATTGACGGGCAACAATCCCCTGGCCCCTTCACTGGAACCCGGAAATTTGTTGGCTGTTGCCTGCAGCTGTTGAACGGCAGCTTGGGAGAAGGGATTGGTGTTTTGTGACTGCTGAGTCGTGGCATGGGAGAAGAGGCTGGTAGTCTGTGATTGCTGGGGGGTCGACTTGCCGAAGATGTTCGAAGTCTGTGGCTGCTGGGGGGTAGGGTTGCTGAAGAGGTTTGAAGTCTTTGACTGCTGAGGGGCAGTCTGGCCGAAAGTGGTGCTTGGACCTTGTGACTGTTGAGCTGCGGACTGGTTGAGGAAGTTGAAAGTACCGCTTGCAGCTTGGGACTGCTGAGTGGTGGATAGGCCAAACACGTTGGTCGAAGGCGTCGACTGCGTAGCAGTCGTGCCGAAGTTTCCAAACATGTTGCCGCCTTCCGAGGTACTAGCGGGAAGTTGGAACGGTGACGCAGGTCGGCTGGTCGAAGTGGGAGCAGAGAACTGAAACGGCGCGGCGGGCGCACTGTCTGAAGGCGTTATTGCGCCGTCGTTTGTGCCAGCGAAAGGGTTGTTCGGGATCGAGTCCCCCCCGCCGTTGAAGTTGAATGACGGAGTGGGAGCGCCAGCGCCGAAGTTGGGCGCTTTCCAGAATGGTACGTTCTCTTGCTGAGGCACTTGACTGCTAGGAGTCGTCGCGCCGTTTGCGGGCGGAAAGCTCTGAAATGTGCCTCCTCCTCCGCTCAGTTGCGAAGGTGTCGTTGCTGGGAAAGAGTTCTGGAAGAGTCCTCCTCCAGTCTGGAAAGGTGCTCCTCCGTTCTGCTGAGGTTGTGTTTGCTGTCGCTGTCCGAAGCCAGCGAACGGCTGCTGCTGCTCCGGTTGCTGAATTTGTTGCTGCTCAGTTGACGCGCCAAAGAGAGTTCCGTTGCTAAAGGCTTGCTGAACGGCGCCGTGGTTGACACGTGTGGGCGTTTTGCCTCGCGCGACCTTGATCCTGTAGTGATTGGGCCGCATGGTCAGCCGCGTGTTCGGAGCTTCACGTAGCTCTGGTGTAAGTGTCGAGATGCTTGAATGAGACTGGAAGCCTTGGTTTGAATGATGGGGCAGATTGATGCGACGGAGTAGTGTCGCGTCAGGCAAAGGGAAGTTGGCGATCGAATTTACAAGATCGAGAAGATGGAGTTGATGTGGGAATTCAGAGGAGTTGTTGTGGTGCTGAAGTGACATGGGCACATGTTTTCATAGTCGCGACACGAAGTTCACTTGCCAGCAACAACAATCACAATCCCATCAACAAAGGCTCTAAGTTCACTTACTGTCTCCGCGCAAGCTGGGCTGCAGTCGCCCTCCGCGGTGTGTCATCCCCTGCTTCGGCCCCATCACTCTCTCTTGTTTCGCCATCCTTTCCCATCTGCATCTCAGAGCGCCGTTTCGACATGATGGTGGAAGGCGAGGCTACGGAGCTGGTCTCCGCTGTCCAGGAGTGAGGCTTCGGTCTCAACAGGTGGAAACGTCTCGAGTCGTGTCCACGCGCATAGGAGCATATATATCGTCGAGGTCGCGGTCGCAGTCGCAGTCGCAATCGAAGTCGCAGTCGCAGTCGAGGTCGAGTGTTGTCAGCGATGCAACGAGAAGTTTAAGTTCAGGAGGAGAGATACGTTTTTCCGGCAATGTCGTCGATCTCACATAGGTTCTGGCCACTTCAAAGCACCATCACGTGCATCTTCTGTAATGAAGATATCTGTCAAAGCGCGAAGAACTTGCTCACTGTGGAGAGAGAGGGGAACTGAACTTCACAGACCCTGCTCTTGTGAGTCTAGAGGTCTTCACTGTGTTGCATTGCATTGCGTTGTAGCGCAGACCAGGATACGAAGGTACATGTACTCAGGTACGCCACAATATCATCTGGTCCTCGGATGCTAGAGAAGGCAGAAAGAGCAGGATGTGGTTTAATCTGTCCGTTTAGAAGTGCGTGTCTTCTCGTCCTATGGAACTGCCTGTACTCTTTCTCTTGTCTTAGACACCGCACAGGACGACTGTCTCAGCTGCCTCTACTGTAGCAGCTACGAGTGGTATGCGTGTTTCGGGAGAGAGAGAAACGATTAGTCTTCCCTGCTCGCCATTTGCAAGAAGCCTATGTTTCATGCATGCGGGCGGTCCTCCCTGTGTTGCACTGGCCGTTCTTGCGGTGGTGGACAGCTGGACTGGGTACCCAGGTATACCAAAGGCTGCCAGCGTGTATCCTCGGAGGGCTCTCTCATAGTATCCACAAACATGTTTAGCTTGTTCCGAAACCATGTGTTCACTGTTTTCACATGCGATGAGACCTCTGCGAGTCGACTACAAGTGTCTTGCCTATGATGAGCCTGCGGGATGATGAACGTGAACGCCTCCCACGCCTCGTATGCATAATTTGCATACTCGAACCCTCCAACAACCCATCGAACTACTCGCTAACACTAGAGTCCCAAACTCTCAAGACATCCCAGATCCGCCCAGACGACCTTGCCGGCTCACAACTTGGCCTTCGTCTGTGCCTTCTTTAGAATCGGCTCCATCTTTGTAGCCTTCATGACATCGCCCTTGACCTTCAGCTTGCCAGACATGAACAGCTTCTGTGCGTTCGCCTTGCCGCTGATGAGTTTCGAGAAGTCGTCGTCGGAGAGGATGAGGGTGACTGTCGGTGAGAGCGATAGTCAGCGCCGGGCCATTGAGCTGTGAAACATCCGACTTCTTCCTAGGGCGCAGTGAATCGACTCAAACGCCATCCTCCACGAAAATCCTGTCTTGTAGGCACAGCCTCGTCGCAGGGAGTCCTAAGAAATGGTGACGAGCACGGAACACTGAGACCTACCACCAGCCTTCCCACCCTCGGGCGCCGCGCCCTTGCCCACAACACCCTTCTCTTTGAGATCTATATGCCAGCTCTCTTGCGCACCCTCCTTGTTCTTCAGCGTGAATGCGAACACCGCTCCACCCTTCTTGATGGCATCCTTGCGTTCGGCGTCATCTGCTTTGAGCGAATCGGAGATAGCGTCGAAGGCGACGGAGGAGGGGAAAGCGTCTGTTGGGAACGAGTTAGAGACGTATGGCTGAAGAGTCGAGGGACAAGTAGAGGAGTAACACAGGGGCAGGAGAAGGAGAGAACTCGCCGTTCTTGAGAGACATTATGGAGTGTTTGGTAATGTGTTGGATGGAGGAGATGACGACTCAGCTAGTGGAGTGACAGAGTCGGTTTCGGAAGGACGAAAAAGAGTTATGTAGAAGGTTGATGTAAGTGATAGAGGATGAAGAGGGTTGTACGGGTTATATGTGAATGCGCTGCTCGTGGGATGCTGTGTATGATGCTGGTTCTGGAGTCCGGGGGACTTGCATGTGACAAGAGCCTCGGCCGCATGTGGACGCTCCAGTCGTTGTTCACCTCACCGCAGCTTTCGAGCAGAAGCCATCACTACACCCACAAACGTGCCCGTACGAGGCAGGCCAGTCCACCAAGTAGCTACGGCAGAAGCAACGGGAGCAAATAAGCAGCAGAGGCTACGATAGCACAAATCTTCTTAACGTTCCCGTCTTCACCTTTTTCCTCCATGAGCAGCTGGCTATAATCAGAGTGAGCAAAGCAGATGCAGAAGCAAGATATAGCACCGATGTCGCATTGGTACGTCTGAGGCACATTGCGCTTGTATGAACATAGCATAGGCCGCCCCGTGAAACCACTCGTCTTCTGGTCTCGTTCCGGGCTCTGACAGCCTGGGTTATCGGCTCAGTTTGAGATGTGAATTCGTCGTCAGTGACAGGGTTTGGCTGGGAGCCCAGATCGTCCAACATGACTGATGGGAAGAGAACATATGGGGAACGTACAAGCAGTCTGGTAGAACGACCTGTGGAAGAACAGACAAGCAACTTCCGGGCAACGACTTTGACCCGCCAGTTTCAACGACGGACTCGGCCAGCTGGGCAGAGCCATGACCTCTTGAGTACGGCTGAATGCTACGGCTGATACTCTCGCAAAGCAAGTCGGCTGAGGAAGCAGCTGCAATAGCAGCGGAATTGTCATTTGGACGCACGCGATGCCATCTCAAGATTTGAGAATCTGTGTGGAAAGGTCCAATGGCCGGTCCAAGTTGTCACTGCTTTTGAGAGTGCTCAGAGGCACACTCGGCCCATTAACTGATGCTGTTCCGACTAGGCACAAACGCTTCCATCTGAGAAGAATTTTGGTGTAACTGCAAGCGTCAAGCATGAGTTACTCTGGCTCGAGCCTACGATTGAAGCAGCTCATCCCCTCGGTGGGAAGATTCTGCTCCTTGATCTTCTGCTCACAGTCGTATTCTCTTCGTTGCCTCCATTGTCTTACACCTTGCGATGCGTGATGTCGTTAGGCATGGTAGTATTCTTCATGCGTGTATCGATGCCCCCGTTTGACGTGAGTGCCGCTATTAAGTGTCGACAATATCATACCGGGAGAGGAAAGCAGCAAAGCGATGAGCATAAGTCCACGTGAGACGGAGTGGAGAAGAGGCAGCAAGACGCCAGCGTCGCGAGCCAATGCCTATGCCTCTTCCACTTCTGGAGCCTGAGATTACGTCTCCGCGCCTACCGGCCTCGCCGCCGAGTCGTCAAGAGCAAGACCCAGAAGCAGGAGTTGAGCAAGCGGTCCGCCGTTCTTCTCCTTCACTAGCGCCTGTGGTCTTGACTCGAGCCTGGAGGAGAAGTAGGAGGTTGAAGAAGAGGCTGTGAAGCTTCGTCCCTCGAGATACTCTTGTGACTCGTGCCGGAAGCAGTGCCAGAAACAGTGCTCTTTGACGTTCACCACCAGGGAGAAGGGGGGTGATGTTGGAGGGGATTCAGGGACGAGGAAGGCGCTTTCGGGAACGCCGGACCACGCACAAGGGATGTCACCACACGCACACCGTGACCACCCTCGTGAAATCGGCGAACAAAGACATCATGGCTCTGAGAATAAAGGAGTGACACTCTGCAGTCGCACAGAATGGCCGCCTAGAAACACCGAGGAACAACCACCGAATCCATCGCACTCCTCTCTCTCGAGGAAGCCGGTCCAAAGCGCCACCTCCCCCCGGCCCCAAAGTCCTCCCCTTCGCGCCAACCACACCAGAGCCAAACCCCTCTGCCAACCAAAGTCAACGCCAGGGAAACACCGAACACCTCAAAAATCGCTTCATATGCTCCTCGCACTCCCACAGCTGCTCCTTCGCCTTCTCCACCGCCCTCCCCTTCCTGCCCTTCGACAGCCACCGACTCATCGTCACGCCGCCCCTCTCCCCCTCAGCCTTCTGCTCCTGCGCCGTCCGCGCCAAGATTCCCGGCGCCAGATTGAGCGGCGACAGGATGAGCGGCACGTCCATGACCTCCTCTTGCTTCTCCTTCCATTCCGCGCTGCCGGTCAGCTCGGTCAGCGACGCCAGAGCATCGTCCCAGGTCCCACTGCTGAGCTGCACGTCTTCGAAGTCGACTTCTGTGAGCGTGTGGCGGTGCGTGTGGATGAAGGTGCTGATCTGGTGCGCGTCCATGACGGCGTTCTCGAGCTCCATGTGCTTTAGCTTCGGGAACTTTGGCGGGCGTGGACGACGACGGCGCGTCGCCGGGTGCGTGCGGTCTCGGTGCGACGTTTCGAAGAACGGCTCGCCGTCTGATGCGAACGGTGAAGGGCCCTTGTCGCCTTTCCAGCGGAAGAACAGTCGCGTGAGGGAGGGCGAGAGAGTACGCAGGTAGTTGTGGAGGATTTGGAGGTGATCGGTGCGTGTGTTGCGCGAGATGGGATAGCTGTCCATGTGGATGGCCAGTTTGCGGATCTGGGACCACCGCCGCGAGGAGCTTGGGGTCGCGCCGAATCCGAGGAGTGGCTGAAGGTAGAAGACGCCGGTGGGATGGATTGGGAGAAGAGAAAGGGTGTCTAGGTGAGTCAGACATGCCCGCTCGACAGCAATACGTACTGATATGAGAGCGTAGTCGACAGTACTCCTCCTGGACCTTTGGACGTTCTCCTGGCCTGGGCAGCTGATCTTGAGGTGTGACAGGTTGCTTAGCGCGGAGAACGCGCGGACGAAGGCGACCACGTTTGTAGCGGCATGGAACAGAGGTGGATACTGTTTGATCAGAAGGTCTGTCATCTCCCACGAGCCGTACTTTGGTTGCTTGATCCGTTCGAGAAGCGTCGACAACGGACGAGTCTGTGGTGTGTAGACGAACTTCCTCTCTTCTCCCGTCAGTGGGTCGATCAATGGCGGAAGAAAAGTTTCTTCTGTGTGCGGAAGATTGAAAGACAGAGTTTCGACGTGGTGTCCGATTCGCTCTAGGGCGGCCATACGAGCCGGTCTGGTGAAAGAGCTGGCCTTGAACGTGATGGCGAGATTGTCGAACAGGTACGGCGCAGCGCGTACACTGAAGTCATGGCAGACCAAGCGAAGACTCGACAGGTCCGCACTCTCGGTGTTTGACAAGAAGACGTTGCGACAATTCTCCGACATCCAGAACCTGAGAAAGAGCGAGTTTGAAGACATGACGAGATTGCATATTGAGCTACCAGCGCGCAAAGCTGCGATTGAAGCGATCAGACTTGCGCGCGCGATGTCCACTACGAGTGGTCCAAGACCATCAAGCTGACAGCTTACATTTGTCGCTACAGTTGTCAATCTCGCCGAACAGCAGGCTCTTTTTGGACGCTCGACTTGGCGGACGCTTGCTGCCAGTCAGGTAACTGGGAGTTGTGCCTAAAGCGGCAACCATGTTTCGCAAACCGCTTCACGCAGTATGGATAGACAGACAATGGTTGTTGTCGAGATCGCATCAACGAAGGAACATGTACCTGAGGCGCATCAGGAATAGGAATGGGGATCGCACGTTTCTTGCCACGACGGCGCTGTTGACGAGCTACACGACACGAGAAGTGCATGGCTGGTGGGTGAGTCACAGACGAGAGGACAGAGGAGCTGCAGTGACTACGGTCGAAAGCAGGCGATCGATTGAAACATCACGACCATATCGCGGTCGTGATGTCGGCACTCTACGTGATGAATGGCCTCAGGACCCAAGGAACGGCGCTGGAGGAGCAGGCCCGCGAGAGCGACGCGGTGCAGGTCTTCCGGGAACTAGGGCTGGGGCTCGGGCCAATGGAACAGCAGACTGGTGTGGCTTCTGGCGCTAGCAATAGCGATAGGCGCATTTTGCAGACTGCCAACGCACGAGAAGCACGAAACAGGACAAGCCGAGCGGGGAGGGGAGGGCGAAACTGGTTGTTTTCCTCAGAATACCTTAACTTACCCTGAGCTGCGAGTGGCGCGTACGAAGTTCGAAGAGCGCGCCGACGCGGTAGCCTTCGTTGTTCTCCTTCGACCCCTGCTGAACCCGATGCCTCTCTCGTCTGCAAGACTCGGAGACAGACAGTCGTTTGCTCCGTCCAAGATCGTGTCTCGTCAGCATCTGTCGGGTCTTGTCATGCCACCGGTGCTTCCACCAAGGGTTGACTTTCTTGGCTGTAGTGCTCAGATTGGCAAGACCATGTTTCTCGACTGCCCGCACCATGAGTTGTCGCCCTACCCAACCATGTCTTCCGACAGGGCTGCCAAAAAGGGACTTGCAAACCCTGCTTACCGTACTACAAACAAGAAGGTGCTGCCCCGTTGTAGACACTCATTGATTTCCCCAGGATGCAACCACCTAGTACTCAGTTGTAGAGCAACCCCATAGAGAAAGAAAATGACACCCCGTACCGCGACACGTACTGGCAACACTGCTCTGCTGTGAGTACCGTGCCAGAGTCTCCCTCGACCGCTACGTCAATAAAGAGAAATATTTTGCAGATGGTAATCAGTGGAATCGCGTGCTCGTTCGTAGGCATCGCTTCGAGGAACATCATGTACCCGAGATTCTGTCGTATTCATCAGGAGATGCCACCTGATTGCAGTAGACCCGCCAAGTCAGGAAAGAATCATGAGGTTGCTGGACATCCGAGGCCGAAGACTGCTGAAGACTGGTGGATACTGGTAGATGGAATGGTCGTATATAATCTTCTGAACGCCATATCAACAGCCACTTATCGCAGTCTCCTGTTCTTCGTGGGATTCAGAACGCTAGGGAAACCTCCGTACCGAGAGCCTACATTAGTTGGAGGACCCTGAGCTGAGCATGGTTGGTATCATTGATTGACATTGGGTTTTTTTGATAGAATTGGGAGGAAGTTTGTGGTAAGACGAGTGACATCCAGGTAAGTTACGCGGCCGGGTATATAACTAGATCAAACCTTGCACGTAAATCAGCACCTAAAGAGACGTTGCTGTGTTAGCTTGTCGTTTGCAAGCAGCCTTATGTGCCTTGTGGGGTGCCTACTGCTCGTAAGCCTCGGAGTGCTTTCTTTCTTGAGGTTGACGATGCGATGCCAAAAGATTTGGAGGAGACAGATGTGATTCGCCAGCTTGTCGGTAAACTTGGCGACATTTTGCTCGGCCTCCCAAGTGTACCGCTTCATTCTTCTAGGCCGGCTGCTCGGGCCACTCCGATCAAACACACCCGGTCTGCTTCGCCCCAGCCTCAGCCCTCTTTCAAGGAGAGCAAGCAGCAGGATCCTCCTCGAAGCACCCACGCCAACATTCCTTTCCTGCTGATCCGAACCTGCTGCTGTACGACTGCGTCGACCTTTGTCCAACCCAATTCCGCCGCTACAGCTGCCCTACAGTTGTTGGACTCCACAGAACCACGTAGCAGCAATAGAGGGCATTTCTGCATACACATCACAGGCGCTGGGAAGAGAGGGCAAGAGGACTACCGGAGAACATCATACAAGGAATGGGCTTGGAGCAGCTGGGAAAGAAGTTCCTCGCAGGCCGCGACAGACGCCGAGGACGCGTCGATGGTCTTGCTGCATGACGATAGGCACATTGAAGTGCTGAATGGGCAACTCTGCCGGAGCCATACGACTACCCGACATACGTGCTACTCCACGGAAGCTTGGTCATCGACACCACACCTCCAGCTCCTCAAATGGTCAAAATGCGAATACCGATCCGTGAGCAGCTCGGAGCTATCATACTGCTGGCTTCCCTGATTAGTCTCGGAGTCATCTCAATTGCAACATGGGTGAGCAGAGTTCATCTTTGGTAGCTTGAATGCAGGAAGAGCACTCCGCTGACCCTTCCCGTGGCCTTGAAGGTGACCAACCACAATTTTGTCTTGGACATTAGGTTAGTGCAGAAGTCCGACTACCTACGACCTCCAGTCTGATCAAAACTGCAGGTCCTCCCGCCTTTCTCTCACCGCATCACTGAAGGCCTCGCAATTGACGTCCAACCTCGCGCTCATGGAGTCCACTGTCAAATCCACGGCAACGAGAGTCTTGATTCAAAACGCACTGAAGCTATACAACGACCAAGGGAACAACACGGCCGACAATTGGAACCGTGCACAGGCCGATCTGGAAGCCGCGTTGGGAGGTGGTCAACAGCCACCTCTTGTTTTGCAATCTCAGCTATATCCCATCAGTGCCTCTGGTCCTGCAGGCGCTAGCAGTCTCATCAACGCAACGAGCTCAAATGTCATGCGCACTTTTGAGCTTCCATACTCTTCTCCGAATGGAACCCCTGTCTATCTTGGTGATGGTGATCTAGGGTTCCCACCAGAACTATACCCGAACCTGACCTATGGTGCCCGTAGTGCCACCACTCTCAACGAGCAGACCGCCCTATACAATGGTGATCTTCTCGACTCGAGGTCCGCGCTACTACTCGGCCCTTGGGCGCTCAACAGCAGCACCTCCTTAGTGTCTCTGACCGTTCCTATAGTCAACAATACGTCAGCAACTGACATTCTCGGTTGGCTCACTGTCGTTTTGGATGGGCGGTTAATAAAAGAAGTCATCGACTCACCCGAAGGGCTGGGTCAAACAGGCGTAACGCTGCTTATTGGGCCCGCTAATAGCACGAATCATTTTCCCAGCGGCTTCCTCTATAACAGCAACGGCGTTGCTCCCGCTCAGAGTCCCCGAGTCCACTTCGTGCTTCCTGTGTCCCAAAACAATAGTAACAGACACACGTCCCACGCAGTGGGCACTGTAAATGCTCCGTTCGATGCCAGTACTTTTCCAGCGGTACAGACGGGTCTTACTCGGAACCAGCAATCTACCAACAATGCAGGAAGCTTGATCTCTACCCACAACGAAGAGGGTCGGAGTGTCTCCGTAGGGTTTGCCATTCCAGACACTAGCCTATGCGACTGGATTGTCGTGTTGGAACAAGAGCACAGCGAAGTGTGGGCCCCTATAAACCATTTGCGTAATATTCTGCTTGCTTGCGTTTTCGGCACAGTTGGGTGAGCAATTCCAACATAATGATCCGAGCAAACGTTGGTACTAAACAGTCACAGTGCCATGTTGCTTCTCACACTTCCCCTAGCTCATCTTGCAAGTCGGCCAATTCGCCGACTGCGGGAGGCGACAAGCAAGTCGGTTGTGGCACCTGGCTTTACTCCGAGCATTGCCAGTTCGGGATCCTGTGACTCGAGGAACAGTGCAGGATACGGGAACGACGACGAGAATGCCAGAGACACCGCACGGAAAGAGGGGTTTCTGGGTTCGCTGACTCGATGGCGTCGTGGCAGAAGATCAAACAGAGCCCAAAGAGAAGAGGACGAGAGAAGGCGTGTCTTTCGAATCCCCGGGAAGGTCCGAGACCGCAAACACCTAATCCACGATGAACTCACGGATCTCACGCAGACGTTCAATGAAATGTCAGACGAGCTAATGATGCAGTACGAGCGCTTGGAAGAGAGAGTGAAGCAACGGACTGCCGAGTTGGAACTCAGCAAGAAAGCTGCCGAAGCTGCGAACGAAAGCAAGACACTCTTCATTGCGAACATCTCACACGAGCTGAAGACACCTCTCAACGGCATTCTAGGGATGTGCGCTGTCTGCATGCAGGAAGAAGACCCGACACGCTTGAAGCGTTCCCTTGGGATCATCTACAAGAGTGGTGACTTGCTTCTCAATCTGCTTACCGATCTGTTGACATTCTCGAAAAACCAAGTCGGACAACAGCTCTCATTGGATGAGAAGGAGTTTCGACTTCGCGACATCTCCTCACAGGTGCTGGCTATCTTTGACAAGCAGTCGAAGGAGGGTCAAATCGACCTGGAGGTCAAGTTTCAGGGGCTTCAGGAGACCGAATCCAGCGATTCGGAAACTGCCGAGGACATGAAGGGGTACGGTCCTTTCGGCGTCGGGAGACTAAGAGACATGACACTTTGGGGCGATCAACACAGAATTCTCCAAGTCATCATCAATCTCGTCTCGAACAGTCTCAAATTCACTGGGTCTGGAGGCAGGGTGGTGCTATCCATCAAGTGCCTGGGAGCAGCACTCAGCGATGATGACAGTCGTAAGACTTCTCTGATGTCCAAGCAGTCTCGCCTCACTTCGACAGGAGACTTGACACGCCGATCTAAGCTCGACTCGGACATGTCCGTCCTGCCCCAACCAAAACACACGAACACTGCGAACGAGATCGACACAACCGACAAGGGCCGCGCATACGCACAAGTTATGGCCGCCGAACGTTCGCCCTCGCCCCCGCCAGGGAAGACTTTACTCTTCGAGTTTGAGGTGGAGGACACTGGACCCGGCATAGCGGAGCACCAACAGCAGCGGATCTTTGAACCGTTTGTCCAGGGTGATCTTGGACTAAGCAAAAAGTACGGCGGCACTGGTCTGGGCTTGTCAATCTGTTCCCAACTCGCTGGTTTGATGAGAGGCACCATACGTCTGAAGAGTCAGGTCGGCGTTGGGAGTACGTTCACGATGCGCATACCGTTACGGCACGTTCTGAACCGGGCAGATAGCACGGCCAGCTCTCGCGTTAACATCGGTGGGCTCAACTCGAGGAGGTCATCAGTGGAGGAGCCACGGGCATCACCTGCTAGATCGCTTCCTGACGACGCGA
>NAJN01001173.1:0-13431 GCA_005059845.1 Cryomyces minteri
GGGAAAAGTGAAATGGTGTGATCAAAGGGACCGGGAAAAGCAAAAAAAGAGACTGAGAAAAGGAGACCAGGGTTTTTGGTGTGAGGTGGCCTGAGAGACCGGGAAAAGTAGACCGGGAGAAGCATAGTTGGAGACTGGGAAAAGTAGACTAGGCTCGCGAAATAAAACACCGGGCAAACAGGAGACCGGGAGAAGCGTGATCAAAGACCTGGAAAACGAGACTGGGGTTTTGAGTGTAAAGGGATCAAGGAGACTAGGAAAGATAGACCGGGAGAAGCGAAGTTAAAGACTGGGAAAAGTGAGGTGATGGGACCAAGAAGACCGGGAGACAGAGACCGGGAATAGAGGAACTAGAGACCGGGAAAAGGAGACTGGGGTTCTGGTGTGACCGGGAGACGGAGACCGGGAAAAGAGGAATTAGAGACCAGGAAAAGGAGACTGGGGTTTCGGTGTGACGTGGTCTCAGAGACCGAGAAAGAACAGACCGTGAAAAGCAAACTCGCACATTAGGAAAAGTAACGAGTTGTGAGGTCAAGAGTTAGGATTGAAACCTTCAAGACTGGGAATGGCGAACTTGAAAGAAGAAAAATATACTAGGTCAAAGAAGAAGGCCAGGAAAAAGCAGACTGGGAGAGACGAAATCAGAGACTGGGAAAAGTGGAAGTCGAGGAGACCAGAGACTGGGAAAAGCGATATCAGAGACCGGGAAAAACAGACCGGGAATCCCCAAATCAGAGACTGGGAAAAGTTGAGGGTAAGTGCGACTAAAGACCAGGAACAGCGACGTCCGAGACTAGGGAAACGCAGGCCTAGGGAAACCCGAAGTCGAGAAGTTCGAGCGGACCTCGTCGTGCAGCGCCTACAAACCCCTCCCTCCTTCCCTCCCTCCTTCCCTCCCTCCTTCCCTCCCTCTGAGATTACTTCCGTGTCGCCCCCATAGCTCACCCACGCGTCCACGTCCTCCTGAGTTACCTGCCCGTGTTGCCATCGTCTGTGAACCCCCAACCGGCCTCCACGATCCCTCTACCCGGAGGCGCGGTAGTCGACGTCGGCGGGTCGCCAGCGCCTCGTTCCGTCACGCGAAAAGCACTCGAAGCGTGAGACGACAGACAGTGCCACAAAAGCCACAACTCAGTAATAGCGCAGCAGCTCTCCCGCAGCATCGTAGCATCACACAGCCGCCCCGCCAGCCAGGCGGCCGAGGGGGGGGAGGGGTGCGACGACGAGGTTGATCTTACGCACAGCGAGGACAGGAGAAAGCCGAGTTCGGCGCGTGTATTTTGTTTTCGGAACTTCGATATCAGACTCCATCTACGAACCAGCCCAGCCCCAGCTCCAGCCCCAGCTCGCCCCACCCAACGCCGGTCCAGAAAAGCACCAGACCGGCCGTCCGTCCGTCAGTCTGTTCTTCCGAGACGACGACGACAACGGCATCAAAGCCAAGAGAAAGCGCCAGGTTGCGAGTGGGAGCCAGATTCGGAGCGAAGGGGGAAGGAATACATTGGGGGTCGTACGTCGACGGATCGACGGGACGAGCGAGAGATTGTAGGGGGCTGTGGGATGTCAGGTTGTAGGGTGTGGTGGTGGGGGTGAGATGTTTGGTGGTTGGTGATTGGTATTCTGTGGGGGGGGGGGTATGTTATGGATTACAAGCTGCTCTGACCATCGCAGAGCAGACGACAGATAACAGAGAGACAAAACAGACAGGCAGACGGCGGAGGACGCTGCGAGTGGCGGTCGTGAGAGTGGTAGTTAGCTGTCAAGGCCGCGAAGCCAGGACGCTCTCGAATTCCGCGGGTGGGCGGTTGAGGTGTGGTGGGATGTAGTGTAGGATAACAAAGTCTTCCGCTGAGACCAAGGACAAAGGAAAAGAGAGAGCAAGATGCGCGCCAAAAGTGATTCCGAGAACGCTGGAGGGGGTGCTTCCCAAACGCAACCGAAACGCCCACCGGTGAGATTACCGACCCCGAAATGCAAGTGAGCAGATAGAGTAACGAGAGAGAGGCGCAACTGCAATCAGACAGATCTAAATCCAGATCAGAAGTTCTGGGAAATGCCGGAGTTGCCTTGTTGAGGGAAGATGGACGGATTCTCGATCCTCGTGTTCCGCCTGGCGCTGACATCTCTGATCACCGGCTGCTGTTGTACCGGCTGTTGACCCCCGCCATACGTCCCGTCACCGTACGGTCCTGCCTGGTAGTAGGTCAAGTCCGGGTGGTACTCCTGCGCAATGCCGATGGCTGGCAATGGAGGTTCCGAGACGTCTGAGCGTTGGCCTGCGGAGTATGACGACGACGCGTTCGATGGTCCACGACGCATTTCGCTGCGGTTCACGCCGGCGATGGGCGCTGCTCCCAGAACACCGATGGCCCCTAGCTCGTCCGAGTGCATCGTGTCGCGTTGGTGTTCGACCAGAGGATCTCCAGAATGGCCGTCAGAGCCGGGCCCTGTGATCGGCGAGCTGGGACTGTGGTACCCGCCTGGGTTGGAGCTAGAGTCTGACAAGCCAGCTATGCCTCCGCTTAGATTCGTTGATAACTTGCGGTTCGACGGGTTCGTAGTGTTTCCCCAGCCTCTGTATCCGCTCGGGTCTTCCGCCATCTCTGGAGAGTCTGCTCGGCCCACACCCACGACGGGCAGTGTCGGGTCGTGGTTCGGATTGAACCCGTACTCCTCCACCTCTTTCCTCCTGGCTTCCTCCGCGTTCTTCCGTTGCTTGCGTCTTCTCCAGAGGAACAGTCCAGCGAGGACCAAGAGAGCTACGACGACTACGGGGACCACCACAGCAACGGCAGTCTTTCCGCCGGCCGAGAGTCCTCCGCTGGCGGCGGTGGTGGTCCCATTGCCGTTGTTTTGTAACGACGCAGGTGCCGATGATGTCGATGAGGGTGCCGCAGACGTGGTCGCGGCTGCGTTTGTATTCGCCGGTGCAGCTGTGGTAGCGGGCTGATTTACGGAGGTGACGACAACGGTCACGGGCGGCTGAGGGACTCCTCCATCTGTTGCAGGTTGCGTGACGACGGAGGTAACGAGCTGTGTTGTCGGAGCGGCCGCTGATGCGGAAATAATTGATGTGACGACGTACGTCGAAGACGGTTCGACATAGACTGTGCTCTGTGGAGCCAACACCGCCGCAGACACTGAGGAAGCAATGGCCGAGGAGATGGAGGCTTGGACGGAGGCTGAGGAGGCCCCTGCCGCAGAGGCGGACGACTGAGAGAAGACGCTCGAGCTGAACGACGAGCCTGAAGGCATGATTAAAAAAACGATGTTGTGAGAAGGACAAGGTCACGTTTCAACGCTTACTTGTGGACGTTGTACGTGTACTCGTAGAATTGGACATGACGGGCGAGCAGCCCAAGGAAGTGTTATGTAAAAGATCGTCGTTGGGAGGCCAGACTGATTGGTGGGCGCTGGAGGACTAGAGTCGCCGCTGGTGGATCTCGGAAGCGAAGGGTTGTTCGTGCGGCCAGACGCTCGGTGATTCGGTCAAACGTGTGAGACGGAGAGAGATGGAGAGAGGGACGTAGGAATGAACGTGGAAGGTGTTGAAGGAGAGTGCAGAGGGTCCGTCGTCGCAGGACGAGCAGTCGCTGAGGGAAGAACAGGTCGTTGGAGAGTCGTTCGGTCGCAAGAGGACACAGGCGCTGTTGTTTCCGTTTCACGGGTTTCAGGCCAGCAGCGCTCGCGGGCCTCTCCTTGGCTGCGAGCCCAGTGTGATTCGTGTCGCTGGACCCACTTGCACGGGATCAGCGCGGGACAGAAGTGCACTTGGACTCTTGGTGATGTTGATGCCGGTGTTGATGTCGATGAGGAGGTTGAGAGACTCGCAGTCGTCGACAGCTTGCAAGACGTCGAGGCTCTCCTGTCAGATCTGGCAGCTGACCGCCTCCTCAAGAGCATCGTGCCATCTCGCAGCTGAGGAGTAAGCGTCGAAAGGCCCCCCTCCCCCAAATCTACCTCTCACCAGCGCGCCTCCCGGCATGTGCATGCCAGCACCCAGCCATGTCGTTCGGCTTGCCCACGCAGGGCAAAAGGTGTCAGGGTTTGGACTGCTCAGTAACGCCTAGTGCTCGGGTCCATGTCAAATAAGGAGGCTGCTAATCGTCCTGAACCGCCAGATGCTGGCAAGCGTCTTGTTTCTGTGGCTTGGCTACTCTTGTTCCGGCACAGCCTTATGCCCTCCTGTATATGCTCATTTCGCAGGATGGAGGAAGCGGATTGGGAGGTGGAATCTTCGCAGTTGCATACATACATACTCTTAGTCCTACGCGCTATATCGCATCTGTGTCTTCCACTTTCGCACGCTGCTTGCGTGGGTTCCAGCAGCGGAGGGCATGGAAATTCATCCTCTCCAACGGCCAAGGACCGGACGTGTTCCGTATGCAGGCCGGAGACTTCGCAGCTCAGAAGCTGAATGGCCAACTCTAATGTGCTTTGAGTTGCAGCTCACTCCACTATCACGAAGTATCTTACGACGCTGCCATGACACGGCACGTATCGCGACGTCGTTCACCGTCCTGGCTCGCTCTGCTCCGAACTCTCTACAAGGTCCATCCCCATAGCGAAGGCCAGCGTGCCCACCCAAGCTGCTTGACGAATCCCTGATGGATCGACAGCAACTCCGTATGGTGAACAACAAGCAGCGCAGACGCCGAGTCGCACAGCTGCGAGAGCGTCACAGCCGCATGTGCTCCGTCGAAGAAGCCTGCTCCGTTGATGCGAAAGACCGCAAGCTATCTCGAGGACCACGCAGCCTCCGCACTACTTCACTCCCCAAATCGTCCTTTCGCCTCTTGCCAGCGTCTGACATCGCAATACCTCACGGGTGCGGATATCAGGGCGTGAGAAGTCCGGAGTAGTTTGCAGCTAAGCCGAACAGATGACATCCCAGTCGAAGACGCCAAAGCAGCGGTTTCCGCGTACGTAGATTCGGCAACCTAGTGCTCGTACCCCAATTCCTCTCTCTTTGCACGCAACCTCGAATCAGCCGACTCCATCCATCAGAGCACCTACAATCATCCACACCCTCCATCCCTCGCATCGCACCGCACGCACGTGGAAACCCCCCCAGCCTTCGCAAGCACGTGCAATCCCACACGCGCATCCCGCTGTTTTGTTGTGACAAAGGCAACGTAACCCCAACCTCATGCGGGATAATCTCAGCATCTTAAGCCGATGCCGTTATTGTTACAGGGGAGACAGGGGAACAAGGGATGGCGTGGGGTTGGCCCGTTCCCATGTCAGCCGAGATGAAGGGCGCTGACGCCGGATCAGGCGGGAGGAGATTGACGGTGATTGATGATGCTGGCGATGATGATGATGATGGTGATGATGGGAGAAGGATGGAGCAAAGGGTGGACAGAGAATTGGTGCTCTGAGCTAGGTGTAGGGCTTTGTTGACTTCCATTGTTACCCTGTGGGCGGAGGGTGATAATGTAGTTGGTGGAGCAGCGATTTAGGGGGATGGAAGTCACTATCGTTGATTCTCAAAATGCACAGCAGCAGGTTGGCTGATTGGTCAATATCGTTGTATATGTATGTATGAGTTGATTCCACAGTCCTTTCGAAAAAAGCCGCCTCCACAAGGAAGAACGACGCGAGTAGTCTATCTACAAGAAGATGTGCAAAGCGAGGCACACAACAAACAAAAAGGAAGTCATGCACCGAAGAACGCCAGCAGGCGACGCGACAGCGAAGTCGCATCCAGCGTGCTATTTTTCTCTCCCCCACCCGAGGTGTTCCTTTCTTTCCCCTTTGGCTAAAGGTCGTTGACATTCATGGGGGCGCCGAGCTCGCAGTCGCCCCATTCTTCAGTTGAATTGATGTCGCCGAGGCGCACTTCGCAGAAGCGCAGCAGTCGGGCCATGCAATGCTTGCAAAAGGCAAAAGGAGTGTGTGTAGGCCAGGCGTCGTCGCGGACAGAACGACTGGTCTATTGATGAGGGGTGTTTGGGCGTTTAGTTGTTGTACCACCACTCGATGCCGTGGACGCGGCCATCACCGTTGGGGGCAACAGCGGTGAACAGCGAGTTGGACAGGTCGATGGCGGCATTGTCGCAGCCGCCGCAGGTGTCGACGATCTTGGCCTGGTGCGTCGCACCAGCGTACGAGATAGTGATGTACTTTCCGCACTTGGGGTTCAGGTTAGGGTTGGCGGGATTGGCCATCATGACGTGAGGGATGGCGACAACGGCCTCGTCGGCGGTGGAAGTCCAGCCACAGGAGCCGAGACCCACGTCGTAGTGCGTGATGTCGCCGGTGTACTTTGCGCCCGAAGCTGCGGAGACGGCGCTGGCAGGTGCGGCGCTGGTGGTGGTGACGGGAGTGGCAGAGGTGGTGACCGGGGCTGCAGCCGAAGTGGTGGGTGCTACGTAGACCGAAGTGGTGCTCGTGGTGCTTGGAGCAGCCGAAGTGGTGACAGGAGCGGCAACTGGAGTGGTGCTGGTGGTCGTGCGGGCGGCAGCAGCCACGGAAGAGGAGCTCGTGGTCGACTGCACGACAACGGTTGAGGAAGTGGTGGTGGTCTTGGCGACAGTCACGGTCGAGGTTGGCACGGCCGATGAGACGGTGGAAGCGACGACGAAGCTCGAGGTGAGGGTAGCGACCGAGCTGGAAGTGCTGACAACCGCGACGGATGAAGCTGAGCTCGCGGCGGAGTTGCGGCCCCTGTAGCTGGAGAAGGACGCGATCAATCCATCAGCCGGGGTGGTTTGCGCCTGGGCGGCCCTGAAGGTTGGGCCCGGGTAGTCAACCCACACGGTGGTGGTGACAGCGACGGTCTCGACGACCTCGGCAGTCTCAGTGACCCAAACGATGTCGCGCTTCTGGAGGGGGACAGCAGCGACGAGGGAGAGGAAGGAGGAGAGGGCGATGATGCTGGACTTCATTTTGAATGATTTACGAAAGCTGGTTGCTGTGGTAGCGAAGTGAGTGCGTTCTTTTCTGGCTTAAAAGGAGTCAAGCTGTGGAAGAAGCAGGTGCTCGTCAGGTAGCAGTGTTGGCTGGCGTTTTGAGTATCTCTGGAGACGACACGATCTATCAATAGATGCTTTGTTCTTATAGAGAAGGTGATGAGAGATTGCTGGATCTCGGCAAAGATGGAATGAGCGGCTGGGGGCACAAAGAGTGTGTTTAATGAGTGTGGTTGACAAACGTGTCTGCTGAGACTCAAGCCTGTGAGTTGATGAAAGACAGAGAAAGGCTGGCGGACACAAAGGCTTCTTGTATTCGGAGGTGGGAAGAGTGGTGAAGGAGCTAATGCGCCCTAGAGGGAGGCGGCGTGGAAGCGACACGTCTGTGCGAGACGCTAGAGCAGGTACCCCTGTGGGCGAGAGCAGAACGTTTTGCTGCAGCGGCATCCAATGACTGGGCGCCCGTGTGCGCCGTCGAGAGCTCAGCGCTGCCTCTCCCGGTGAAACGTCGAGCTGCGGCGCTCTTGCCGTTGCGGTTGCCTGTGTCTGGCCGCCTCGAATCTCCACCGAACCGCCTGCCCCGGTAGGCTAGGCAACTCCCTGCTAGTGGCCTGGACGTGTGTGTATGTGTGGGTGTGTCGACTAATGCAACTCACCTCGACACCCGCGCCGGCTCTCCTCGCTCGGCGTGCTTGCTGCGACGCGCAATGAAATGCCCCGTCGTGAGACCTGCCCTGCAGTCTGGCTGCGCTGCCTTGCCTTGCCTCGCCTTGCGCTCCATTGCTTGACGACGGCTGCACGCAGCTCGGGTTGCGCGACACGTTGTGTGTTGTCTCACTCTCGTGCCAGCCCCGAGTCGGAGCAAGATTGCGATGTCTTGGCCACGCCACACATCTCGGGCTGACTGACACTCGAAGGCGATTGGCAGCCGTCGCCAGGCACAGCCGCTTTGTCTCAGGGGTGCATTCTCGCTGCGACCACACAGATTCCAAGGCCAGCCTGCCTGTGTGAGGGGGTGTGTGTGTGTGTGTGTGTGGCATCACTGTCGCATCGCCCAGCGAGCCGCCGTCACACAGATGCGATCGCCCACGTCGCTGGTTCGTGGGCACGTCAAAATCTCTGACAGCGGAGACCAGCGCGGCGGGTGAAGGAAGCGAGAGGCAAGTCTAGCAGGTCTAGCTTCTTCGAAAGAATAGCCGGGTACAACATGTTCGCTCTCAACACGATTGCAATCCTGGTGAGTGTGGATGCGCGATTATCACCATGGCGAGCTTCGGCGCAAAAGTCTGCTCGACTCTGCGTTTGCCATGACGACTTCATCCTGCCGTCGGAAATGAGATGAAGCCAGGGTGGGCCCGCCCCGCGCCTTCCAACTGGCTGCAGCATGATGGGTGTGGGCCGCCATCACGGCACACGGCGACGGGTGTATCGATACGTACCCATCTCCACACCCAAGATTGACTGCGCTGCAATCGGCCCTCCAGGCGTGAGCAGATCGTTCGTTCTGGATCCACGGTTGAAACACTACCTCGAGGCTTACAGTTGACCTGGTTGCTCGACATCCACTTACGCGCATGTCTCACAGCAGACGATGGTGTGTGGAAGACTTTTCCATTGCTGGAAGAGGAAAGCAATCCCCGATACGTGCGGTTTCAAGCAACCAAGCACTCAGAGACTTGCTGCGGCGACTTTGTGGTACGAATCTCACATTCTGGCACAGTCTGCTTCCAGCACAGCCAGAGATCTGTGGGCAACTCACCGCGGACGAGCACCGACAGGTGCCCACCGCAACGCGGCAGTCGTGGGACACGAACACCACTGAGGTAGTTACTTCCAAATAGCCGTGCTGTCCACACGCTGAGAGGTATTCCCGCGACTAGTGCGTTGGAGTCGGTACCCCGTCACTGCCCATCCCCACGCCCGCAAGGGATTCGTTATCAGTTTCTCCTGCGTAGAGTTCCGTGTTTCAGGATACACCACCTCCTCTCATATTTGTCACCACGCAACAATAGCCCTCGTTGTACTGCACCACACGCATATGCCCAAGGCATCGGTATGTTTGGAAGTCCATCATGGCGTTGTGGAAAGAAGCAAGCAAGACCGAAGACCGCAGACACGCAGACACGCAGACGATCGCCGGACTTTCTGCAAAGGTCGCGGTGCAAACCTTGTGCGCGTAATCATGCCAACTTCGATTCCCACAATCGAGCAGGGTTCGCTGCAGCACGAAGTGCGCGTCCTTTCGACCTTCGATCGGAAGCATCGGGGCCGCAGGCGAGGTGAAACGACTAACGCTGCATCGTGCCATCAGACAGCGGCCTTTTGGACGACATGACTTCACTTTTCGCGATCGGTGCTGCTGCCGCTCTGCCCATGCGCGCATCTTGGGGAAGTAAAGTTCGGCCTGAGCTGGTGTTCTAGATCCGGGGTGCGTGAATGCTGCCTCGATCCTCCAGACACCTCTCGCGCTCTGGAGCTGCTACTGGCGCTGCTCGCTCACGAGGACCATCTGAGGTAGCTCACTCGTTCCGCGTTGGGTTCGCGGCTGCGTGGAGGTTCTCCCCGATCTAACTTACTGGATATCTCTCACGTTTTGCTGGCGCTGCTGATGTTGCTGATGCTGCTGCTGCACCCCCGCGGGGACCACCTGAGATATCTCACTCGTCCCTGACTGTTCCCTCCCCCTTCGTCCCAGTCTATCTCCTCGCTACGTCTCTATGGCCCTCTCTCTGCCTGTCTCGATCCTCTATGTCTCTTTGTTCTCTTTCACAAGTAATCCTCCTCCTAGTCTGCTCCTGAGTATCTGGTACACGAACAAGAAGATCCACGTGGTGATGCCTGCTCAAATCGACAGTGAAGAGGTAGCACTGACGGTTGTGTCTGCACGAACGTCTCGCAAGCTTCGCTAGAGGTAGTCGTGCGTTGAACCCCGAGATTCTCTCCTTTTCGCCGAATTGTTTGTTTCTGATGACTCCCCCTCGCCCCTGCTACGAGAGTCATGTCTGTTTCTAGCGTGTCTTGTCCTCACCTATGCCTCTCCTCCTACTTCATCTTTCTCACTTCTGTTCTCCTTAATCTACGTGATGTGTCGCTCTGCTATACGACAAACGAGGAAGGAAAGCCAACGGGTGGATGTATTGATTAGCCGAGAGTGGCCGTCGAGACATCGCTGTCCCGCTCGGAAGACACCGACTATACAGCGCTCTGAGACTCGGGCCTGCCTGCCGCCTCAACCCACCAGGAGATGCCTCTCATGCCGCAGACTTCACCCTCTGTACGACAGCTTCTTTCAGGATCTCTCCCCCTTCACACTATTTTCAATCACACGTACAACCTCCCCTCCCTCAGCGCTCCCACTCCACTCCCTTCCACCGTCGCCAACGCCACGTGCCCCACCTTCTTCTCCGCCCACACGTCGCCCATTATGACCCGCACGTCTCGCAGCGCCCGCGCCCGCAGCATCTCGTCCTGCACGCCGCTCGAGCTGGCCGCGTAGCCGAGCACGTCGGGCGCTAGCGTGCGGGTCTCGAGGAACGCGCCCGCCAGGCCTACGAGCAGGAGGATGGACGAGGCCACGAGGAGGAGGGGGTGAGGCAGAAGAAGTCGCAGATGTAGACTCGGGTGGTGTCCGAGGTTGCTGCGGTGGCGTTGGCCGCTGCGAACGGCGCATTCCCTGTCGCCACGAGATCGTCAACGCTGAGACTGCTGGTGTCCAACGACGCGGGGTTGGTGGCAGGGCCGTAGCGGGAGGGATTCTGGGCGAGGTCGTCGCCGGCGGCGTAAGCGGATGGCTGCCACCGACGTCTGGTAGCAGGTGTTCGAAACAAGGCCGAGCCTTTGAGTGAGGCATGCGAGGTCAATGTTGCACAACTCGACAAGCGCGCTTCCATGGACCTGGCACGGTGAGCGGCTGCTGTCCGCCAGGAACCGTTCTAGGTATTGGTGATGGACTGGGGTTATCCGGGGAAGTGGTCATGGCGTACGGAAGGCTGGTCAACAGGTTGAGGGCCAATGTATGGAAATCCAGAGGCGTGAGCTGTGGGGGGCGGGGTGTCGTTCCGACTTCGTCGCATCTTCGTGACTGCGCAGCCTGGCGAGTGACTGCTTGAAGCCAAGGTGCAGTCCACGATAGATTTCATATGTGTTTCTGTGAGGAACTCGGACATTGGCCCAAGGATCTTGAGGAGCGATTTCGGCATTGTTCGGTGCCATAAGGGACGAAATCGGTACGAAATCGGAAAGACAGTTCAACAAACTCGCTCGCTCTGATGTTGTGCCAGTGTCAAGGTACCGTACCGTGGTGGTTCTGTTTGTTAGTGTGAGGTCTTGGACCTCAAGCAAGCGGAGCGATGCTTGACCACCCCACGGCGACAGATACCACAACAGTAGGACATGTGCACCGACAATAGTGAATTTCCGAATGGCCAACTGGCTCCCGCGCGTGCTCCAGAGTGTCTGGCTGCCCATCAAAACCTCGAGTGTGCCCACCGTCGCCTCCTTCTCCGCCACAAAGCCCGCAATAGTCTTCAGTGTCCGTCCTGCGATGGCAGCGAACAAGATTGGGACAATCGTAGGTGCGATACGAGTAGCGGCCATGACTGTGGCGCCGGAGTAGTTGTATTTGACAGGCTGCTTGCGCTGTCGTGCTGCGGCGATAGCCAACACAAAGAATATCACTGGGGTCGACGCCATGACGACATCTCCGATCCCAGAAAGGACTGGTTGAACAGTGTGCTCCCTCAACCTTCTTGATCTGGAAGGTGAACCGGTCACAAGTAAAGGCTCTTTACTCACTGTCACTGACGTACGAATTCTGGCCCGAGAACAGCGATATCATGGAGTTCTATGAACGGAGCATCGCGATCGGTGGCGGCCGGTGTAGCGGGAGTAAGTGGAGACGCCGACGGCACAAGTGGAGGAGTAGGAGGTGCAATGCGTGCAGACGAACAAGGCTGAGAATACGACAGAACAGAGGTGTTGTCCAGAACTCAGGAGTGAAGCAATGAGCGCAAGGGCAAGAGGACGCACTAGATTTGTAGACAGCTCGATTTCAGCCCTGCGTGACAAGGTCACACAGGTTGTGGGGCAGTGTACTTTTTGGAGCCATGGACTGCACTGTGTGGTTGCTGCCAGAGGACCCATCGAAGGACTTAACGAGCGCCTCTTCAAGCTCAAAGATGCCTGTCAAACGAATGCCAATGAAATGAACAACCTGGAGATATGCCATGGCCGCCTAATGTGAAGGGAAGCGTACAGATGCTGAGTGACGGGACGCAACGATGCACACCGAACAACGTGTCTGGTCGAAGTGTTGCACTGCTATCTGCCGGTAGATAGGATGTGATGTGATGGTTTCGACTGCAACGCTGCAATGCTGCCGGGCTGAAGTGAGCCGCAGACAGAGCACGCCAGTAAGAATGGAGGGAGAGATAGACAAGACACGCACTTGATCGGACGTCGAGGTATCGGTCGTATTCTTGGACGAGGCTGAAGCTACACTCAACTGCCGAAGCTCACACAACCAGCGTTCGTTTCGGTCTCCAAAGAGAGGAATACAAGCTCTTGATAGGAATGGTAACGCATTGCGCATTATGGAGGTCGACAACAGGTCCGGCTGTGGAGAAGGCCGGACAGTATCACGACCGAGCCACCCGCTGAGCGGCTGGCAGAACTGCTTGGGATGAAACAGCAGCGCAGCACTCTTGCCTCAACGCCGTTGCAGCGTGCAGTCAGACAATTCACACCCGCCTCAATGCACCTCACCGTCCCTGCAGCTCAAACACGCTCTACCAACCCGTCGTCGACGGTCGAGAGGGTTCGACGATGCTCCTACGTAACTCTCCATGTCTCGGCAATCGAGGGTCCAGCCAAGCCAGCCACCACTGCAGGCACGGCTGCTTGCACCTTCCCACTCGGGCATGATGCTCGACAGCCTCATAGGGCTGATAACGGTGAGCTACAAACCAGGCGGGGTTTGAATTGGGTAATGGGCACTTCTCGAAAACCTGAAGAGTGCGAGTGCGAGTCCGAGTCCTGCTGGTGCTATACCACTTCTTCGTTTCTGTCCAGTTGCTCACTAGCTGCACGAGCATGTCGTTCCTTGAGATTGAAGGCTACCACGTCTTCGTGACTGGTGCGGCAGGCGGTATAGGTGGAGCTATCGTCGCGGAGTTTCTGGGTACGCTGCTTCTCGTTTCTTGATCCTGCATAAGGACTGAGGGCAAGCAAGCGTGCTGATGTTTTGCGATCTACAGCACAGGGCTGCAAAGTCACAGCCCACGACCTCAAACCCAGCTCTCTGCCCTCGAACAAGAACCTCTTCACCGTCCAGGGCGACATCTCCGACGAGGCCTCAATCGAGTCATGCATGACCCAGGCTCGCGAGCACTTCGGTCCCATCCATATACTCGCAGCCAATGCTGGTATCACAGACGAGGGCCATGACTACCCATTGTGGCAGATGCCTGTTGACGTCTGGGAGAAGACCTACCACGTCAACATCCGTGGTACCTTCCTC
>NAJN01001174.1:0-13425 GCA_005059845.1 Cryomyces minteri
GGTCCCACGTGCAAGAGGTACACTATCGAGGGTGGCTCCCGAGATCTAGTTGCTTCCTTCCTTCGCTTTCTCTACTCTAGTGACTACAAGTACGCATCTTACGACAATGGCTTCCAGTACATAATCTTGCATTTCCTACGGAGGATGATTACGGTCATCATCCTAGTAAAGCGGAGGAAGATACTACTAGAAGTCTTAATGCGTTACCGGATAGCTTATAGCCCGTAATGTTAGTAGAGCCATTTGCGCAAACATGACGAGCACAACAAAGTTGTAGCGGTAGTAACAGACCCTAGTATAGGATTTTTTTAGGGTTTTAAATAGGGGTAGCCTTAACTATAGCGCTTCCTCTAGATGTCTAAGTACCGCGAAATAGACTATAATACAAAAAGTACACAAAACAGGTAATAAGTGATTTAACTAGTATTTACCCTAATATTAATGTTACTCTATATATTATAAAATAAGACTTAGAATAGAGTTTACTACCTTATAATACATTTAGTTTTAAGGTTTTAAATAGTTTATGTTTCTAACATAGAACTTAGTCTTAAGTAAACTAACCTATATAGTTGTAAGGGGTATTATAAGATAGGCAACAAGTAATAGGCACGAGTATAGGGGGTAGCTAGTATTAAGATAAATAGCTAAGGAGTCTACGTATAGGGGAGCCTTCCTCTAAAAGTGTACTCCCTAGCCTTTTAGCCGGTAGCTAGCTAAGGCTACTCCGGCCGCGCTCTAGCACTAGTCCGGCTATGCTCCGCCTATTAGGTACGTGACATAGCCTCCTCCCTTAAAAGCTCTCTTCTACGAGAGCTTAGCTTACGCCTATAACCTACAAAAACCTCGTAAGGATAAAAAGGCTAAACAGGCGTAGCCGTAAAACCTTAATAGGATAAAAGCGGCAGCTATCTTCATAGCTAGCTATTATTGTGCTACTACACGAGGCGGCTTAATCATGTATATAATAAGATAATCTTATTGTTCGTAAGTACAATGAATAGGTCTATTGTTCAGCTAGTTATTAAGTTATTAATTAACGTAGTAGTAGTCCGTATAGTGAATACGATAATAGGGACTAGTAGGTATATTAGCGTTATTCCTCTTTAGCTCGCTTTCCCTCCTTAAACCTCCTTATCTACCGCAATCATGTCTAAATTCATTGATCGCGGCGCTAAGGAGTCTTCATCTAAGGAGGTAGAGCGTGAGAATTGTCGAGAGAGTGAGTTATTATCAACTAGTAATGCCGTTTTAGCTAATTCGGGAAAAGGAATTAACGCGGAGGTGGGGTTTAAGTCCCCTACGCGCTAGCAATAGGATCCTAACACTAAGTTGGCTCCTAGAAGCCCTATAAGCTCGGTTTGCTCGGACTTATTACCTCCTCCTAAGTTGCCTAGCTGCTGTTGCTCCGAGGCCGGTCTAGCCCCGCCCTATACGCCCTCCGGGCCTAGGGCTAGTACGCGGCCCTCGGGGATTCCTCTTTCTATGAGTTTCCCCGTTTTCTCTATAGGTTGTACTAACAATAATAGGCTACTTAATCCTTAATTGCTACTCGAATCGATCCTCCCCCTTGCCTAGCGAAGTTGCCGGCTAGTTTCTAGGCTTAGCCCGGACTTTGCAATAGGTAGTACCCCGGCTAGGTATACGTGATAACTATTAATAACAAGGTGCCGGATTGCCCTAGTGCCCCCGGTAAGTCTTATAAGGTTTACCGTACAAAGAAGTAGGCTTATAGCTCCTTTTTGCGCGGTTACTATCGAGCCGTGAACATTCTCTACTAGCTTGTCCTTACCGTTCGTAACACCGATGTGTCTACCCCGGCGGGCGAGGCCGCGTACAAACGTCGTGCTAATTGCCTTAAAGAGTATGCGATAGCTTTAGACCGTAGTGTAAAGGCCTAGAAGGCCGGTATTAAAAAGGCTACGGTAGGACATAGGGGTAACGTTGTAGTTCTTTAGGCCGCTAGGGATGCGGAAGCTCGTGTTAACTGGGATCGTTTCGCGCTAGGCTACGGTCCTATAGGGGAGAATAAGCCGGCTAATCTGGTTGTAGACAAGCGCTTAGAAAGCAGTCTTAAAGCCGAAGCTTAGCGCTTCCCTAATAGTTCCCTAGCGCGCTACATAGGGAAGTGGTACTACGGATTAGGGTAGTTCCTTTTAGAGGTGGTTTTTCGAGACCTCGGGGTCTTATAAGACCCTTTAGCTTCTTTAACATTTAGCATCCGGGATCCCTCCGGTTACCTTCCGGGACACCTCCGGCTACACTCTATAGGTAGCAAATAGGAGTATTACTTCTTCCTTCTTTTGGTAACAGGTTAGCCCCGGGCCTTGTAGCGTGTTAGCACCTCTAGTGCATAGACGTCCTTTAATAATACCTATTTGTTGTGCGCCGCTAACCATCCTTTCTAGCGAATGTAGTACTATAGCTTGTTACTACTACCTCGCTAGTTTAGGATGTCCCTAACCTCGTATTCTTCCCCGTTATCTTCCTCTAGCTTAGCTATAGGCCCCGGCTAGAAGCCGTCTAGTTGCTAGTATTGTTTAAAGAGGGAGACGTTAAAGACGTTGTGTATACGCTATGAAGTAGGGAGTTGCAGTCGATAGGCGTTCTTACCTATCCTTTCTACTATTAGAAAGGGGCCCTAGAACTTGCTATCTAGTTTTTTACTAGGCCTCTTAGTGCGTATGTTCTTTGTAGATAGTAAGACAAGGTCTCCTACCTTAAACGCCTGGTCTTTGTGTTTGCGGTTGTAGTACTTTGTCATAGCTACTATCGATTCCGCGAGGTACTAGTAGGTAGTAGCCTATTAGGCCTTACGGTACCGTACCTATTCTTAGGCCGCTAGGACGTCGGGTATCGATGCTTCCTTAGCTAGGAGGCGGGCCCGACCTAAAGCGTAGCCGGCAAGGCCACGGCCCCTAGCCGGAGAGCTACTAGCTAGGAGAGGGTCTACAATTCCGTCTAGAATACTCGGTGCGACTCTATAGGCTAATTTAATAGGGCTTACTCCCGTAGAGGCATGTTCTTTGCAGTTGTATGCAAACTCCGCGTCCTCTAACAGGGTAGCCTAGTCGTCTTACTTGTAGCTAGTATAGTACCTTAACCAACCTTCTAGCTCTTAATTCATCCGCTTGGTCTACCCGTCCGTTTGCGGATGGAAAGCTATGCTTAGCTTCCTTTTAATGCAAAGGTAGGCCGTTAGAGCTAACTAGTAGTTACTCGTGAACACGCTACCCCTATTGCTAACTAGTAATCTAGGGGAACCGGTCTTAAAGACCTACTTCTATAGGATATTGCTAAGGGCTAGCGCTATAATTGTCTTAGTTACTAGCATAAACCTTACGAGTTTTAAGAACCGGTTAACAATAATAAGGATAGAGTCGGCTTCTCTTCCTACCGGCATATAGGAAGGTAGTAGGTCTGTGATGAAGTTAAGACTAAAGTGCCGCTACGGCTAACGTGTAGACGGTAGGGGATTTAATAACCCCTAAGGCTTATACCGGTACACCTTGTTTTGTTAACATGCGTCGCACCGCTTAATATACTCGGCGACGTTCTTAGTAAGGCCTTACTAGGTATACTTGTAGGCTAGGGCCTTAAGCGTCTTAGTCACGCCGTAGTAGCTACTAATAGGCTTATTGTGGTTTTAACGAAGGATTTCTTGCCTTAAGGCCGTGTCTTTAGGGATCTAAACTCTACCCTAGTATTAGAACAATCTTTAATTGTCTGTAGCCTAGCTATTAGGCTTTGCCCCGGTAGTAGCGGTTGCTATTAGTCCCCTACGCTACGCTACGGATGCGTCTATCTATTGCACGGCGCTTATAAAGCGGACGAGGGGGTTAACCGGCGTGCTTCCTACTATTTCGTCCTCTACAGCTACAACTACTAGAGCGCAAGGGAGTAAGTGTTCTAGACCACTTGCGCTCCTAGCGAGCATTCCGCTCGCGTTTTAGCCACGGTCCGCGAGGTGTCTAGTAGCGCTCCGATTAAGCTCCGGTACCCTTTCTTCGCGAGGAGACTCTTAGGTCTTAACTAGTTCCCCTAGCTTTGTAGAGCTTAGAAGGGCAACCAAGTGGTTAGCTCCGTGCGCCCGCTTATACACCCGTAACTTCTACTACAACGTAGGTAGCATAAGGTTAGCCCCTACCTTTACTGTAGAGTACGCCTTATAGTCTAGACGTTACGATAGCGCGTTAGCTAGGTTTTGCGTTCCCTTCCGGTATTCGATTTCAAAATCGAAGGCGCTAAGGGCTACGGCCTATCGTGCTTGTTTCTGCACAAGCTTCTAGGTCTTACGGAAGTATTTTAGGTTATTGTGATTACATAATACCCGTATAACGTGCTACGCGCCCTCTAGATAGTAGCGCTAGTATTAAAAAGAGGCGTGGATTGCGTACAGCTCCTTGTTATACGTCTACTAGTTAACCTCGGTGGTATTAAACTTCTCTAAATAGAACGCGACGGGTTTCTAGTACCGGTCCGTGCCTACTCTAGCTACGTCCCGGTCTACCCCCGGCTGCTTCTGTAGGAGTATAGCACCGATCGCGAAGTTAGAGGCGTTAGTAATAACTATGATGCGTAGGGCTAGGTCGAAATGAGCTAATATAGTGTTGCTACTAAAGGCGTCCTTTAGTTTTTAGAACAAGGTATTTGCCTCTTTATTCTAATGCTAGGGCCTCTTAGTGTCCTTTTAGAACCCCTTTAGCAGCTTATAAAGGCCTAGGGCCTTCCCGCTATATCCTTTAACAAACCGTCGATAGAAGCCTACAAACCCTAGAAAGGTTTGTATATCGCGGTAAGTTAAGGGGGTAGGCTATTCCTTTATTGTTGTGACCCTATCTTCTTCTATAGAGGTCCTTTAAGGGGTTACAACGTAACCTAGGAACTCTACTAGCTTGGTATAGAACTAGCACTTTAATAGCTTTGTATATAGCTTCTACTATTAAAGCCTATCGAGTACTAACTATACGTAGTAGACGTGCTATTCCTCCTTAGTAGAGTAGATCACAATATTGTTAAAGTATACTACATATATACTATCTAGTAGGCCTCCTAGGGCTCTATGTATATAGTTTTAGAAGGTAGCTAGGGCATTTGTTAGCCTAAACGGCATGACTAGGTATTCGAAGTAGCTATACCGCGTACAAAAAGCCGTCTTCTACTCGTTACCTTCCTTAACGCGGAGGCGGTGGTAGGCGTCGCGGAGGTCTAGCTTACTAAATATCTTCGTACGGGAGAACCGATCTAGTAGCTTGCTAATTAGCGGTAGCAGGTACCGGTTTTTCACCGTAATAGCGTTTAGCCTACGGTAATCCACGCATAACCTTAGCGTGCTATTACTCTTTAGTACAAAGATGATAGGGGCGCCGGCTAGCAATTAACTATACTAAATCTAGCCCTTCTCTAGCGCCTTGTCTAGGTACTCGCGAAGAACGCCGAGTTCATGCTAGAAGAGGTTGTAGATTAGCAAATAGGGTAGCTAATGCTTACCCGTATTAATTGCGTGGTCGTGGGTAGAGTAGGGTAGTAGCACCCTAGCTTCTACCGCCGAGAACACGTCCCTCTAATTTTCGTATTCTTTAGGGAGCGTTAGTTCCGGAGCACCCCCGGACCCCTCCCGGCCCTTAGCCGGAGAGGTCACGGTAAGCACTAGGTTACAATGTCCTGTTAGGAGCTTCTCTTTTAGGAACATAGCCTAGCCTATAGCCCCTACGTCTAGCTCGGCTTGTATAGCCTCTAGCCTAGAGACTACAATCCGTTCTTCTACTAACCTAGGCTACCGGATCATAGCTAAGGCCTAGTCGATTAGTGGATTAGCGCGGTTTAGCTACGGTAGGCCTAGAATAATGTTGTAGGGGATTCTTTTAGTAGTAGTGTAAAGGATCCGATCGTGGGTTTTCTCCTATAGAGGGTCTAAGCCCTCTACATTCTCGGAAACGTGTACAGTAGCTTGTACCGCTACCGTAAAGGTTAGCGGTAAGCTATTTACTATTGTAGGTTGCGGGAGTCTATAGTCTTCTACTCTAGGTAGCTGTAGTTCTTCCGCAATAGACGTCCGGACTACATTGTAGTTAGATCCGCTATTAATTAGCGTAAGGTAGGGCCTTTTACTACGACCTTCTAGACTAAGGGTAACCTTAATCCACCGAGGTGTTTTCTTAGGCTTAGCCCTCGTGTTTTTACGCTAGGGTAATCCCTATTATAGGTTACCTATACTTATTACCTAACCGCTAGTCGCACGCTAGGGCGGATTAGAGCATTTGCTCTAGTAGTAGCTATATTGCTAGCATCCCTAGCATTTCATATCGCCCCGCTCGTTACGATTTAGCTGCTTAGGGTTTACGTCTCCCCTAGAGGAGTTTTAGACGTGCGTTGTAGTAGTAGTTGTCCGGTCCGCCCTTAGAGTACGGCCGGAGCGCCCCCGGCCCCTAGACGGGGTGCCTAAGGACGTACTTGTAGTACGAGATTCTTAGGTGGTTAATTCGCTCTTATAAGTAGCTTACCGCGTAGCACGCTCGTCGCTATCTAGGAGGGCTTCTACCTTACTAGCTTGCTTAAGGAGGTCTTCTACGCTTATGTTAACAAGATCATTAACTCTATTTATGCGTTGTAGGTTGGTTTAGATCCTTTTAGGGAACTTAGCAAACTATAACTACACTCTCGCTAGGTTGTTAATCCACTAAATGAAATCCACCTCTTGTTTAAGACCTCCGAGATAGGCATGTAGTTCGTCTATCCTCTGGTCTTTTAGGGCCGCATTGAAAAGAGCTATCGCCGTTCTAGCATTTTGTAGGGCCGGATGTGTAATATAGTCTCGAATGAGCTCTTTAACATCCTCCTAGGTGATTGCCTTGCCAAGCGTTTAGTCTAGGTCATTGAATTGTCGGTTTAGCTCTAGCACCTTGTTGTAGTAGGTTTGTGCAAAGTAGGCTTAAGTTAGTTCGTGTTTTAGCATTGCCCCTACGAGGTTAAAGAGGGTTTTAACTCTATTAATCTATGCCTTCTTCTCTTATAGGGTGCCGGTGTCTAGGAAGCGGTACTCCGCGGTATTCCTTGTTAGCGTAGATGCTACGTTACGTTAGTTCTTACCTTGTTATTCTTCTAAATCGATAGTATCTAGCCTAGGCCTTTTCCTATTATCGACTATTACTACTAGCCCTACAATCGAGCGAATTATCCCTATACGCTACGAGTGCTCTGCTATCTCTTTAAGTAACATCTCGGTTACTAGTTAGGCTAGTAGCCGCTATAGCGTCTTAAGGGGAGTCTCCGTCCTCGGAAAGGGCCTAGACCTCTCCCGGTCTACTACCGGGGAGTTATTAGTTAGGGGTGTGTTTAAAAACGCTCCCTCTTATGCGTTAGACATCTCTTTGTCCTATAGCACAATATCCTTAGCATAGGGTGCGCGTGCTACTTGTGTGGATTAGGATGTTATTGTTACTAGTTAGCTATCTCCTTAAAAGAGTTTAGAGCTATTTAAATTGTAAGGGGTGTTATAAAACAGGTAATAAGTAATAGGTACGAGTATAGGGGGGGGTAGCTAGTATTAAGACAAATAGCTAAGGAGTCTACGTATAGGGGAGCCTTCCTCTAAAAGTGTACTCTCTAGCCTTTTAGCCGGTAGCTAGCCGAGGCTACTCCGGCCGCGCTCCGGTACTAGTCCGGCTATGCTCTACCTATTAGGTACGTGACAATAGTGTTAAATTTCTAAGCTAGAGAAAAGTTATTATATAGGTGTATATTAGAATGTATTTATGTTATAACTAAGTTTATTGTTTAAGCTATGATTTTCTTTCTAGTAAGCTAAAACGCTTATTTATATCTAAAATCTTTTCTATAGATAGGTTATACAATTTTAGTAGGTTTTTGTTCAGAATTTCTCTATTTAGTCTTTATATTAATTAAATACTATTTATTAGAAAAGGTAAGTACTATATAGTACCCCTAAAATAAAGTTATAAACCTATAAAAAAAAGTGTTAGTTTTATACATTATTGTTATTTCTATCTACTAACAGTAAAATTAGAACCTCTTAGGAAAAAGTAGAAAATTTAAAGTCTAAGTAGAAAATTAATAAAGCAATAGCTCTATTAAAAGAATTAGAAGTAATAATAATAGACAATGTTTTATACTATAAGAAGTATTAAAAAATTAGAGTCTATTTAGAAGATTACTATTCTATATAGTTTATATTAAGATAAAGTTATAGAAAAGAAAAATGGAATTATTCTTAAAATAGCTAAAAACTATATAAATTATAAATCTTTTGAAATTTCTATAGATAGAATTAATGTTACTAGACATAGGTAATTTCTCTTTTTTCTCAAACATTTGTTTATAGAACCTCTAGGCCTAGACTTTATATGCTTATTCTTAAGCTAGAAAGGTGTAATAAAGTCTAGAAGTCTTTTATAGGGCTTTAAGCAAAACTAGTTTCTTGAAAAATCTAGAAAAAGAAAACCTTTCCTCTTAATAAAGTAAAATTTTCTTAAGATAAGAATTCTTCTCTACTATTTTTATACTAATAAAGCTTCTCTCTGTTAAAATGTATGTCCTTTGTAAAGAGATAGTCTTAAGATAGGTCTTAACCTTAGGATAGGTCTAAGCCTTAGGATTGTTAGAATTGTGTGTCCTTTGTGTTAAGATAGCCTAAGGATAGCCTTAGCCTTAGGATAGGTCTAAGCAAAGAAGACAAGGAACAAAGATAGAAGGCTAAATTAGTTAGCCTTAAGATAGAAACACAAGTGTAGGGAGGTATAGAAGGTATTAGACACTAGACTAGCAAGGGTGTTGCGTAGTACTAGCTGTTGTTTAGCTAAGTATTAATGAGTGACTTAATTCTCTACAAAGTAGGAGAGAAGGCCTATATATATACATAAGGCAGCTAAGTGCTAAGCAACTAGATAGGGGTACTTAGCGAATATCTTTGAAGGTTATTTGCGTTACCCCTAGACTAGCAGGGAAAGTCCTTCTAGTTTAGGAAAGTACTTTGCTAGCTTTGTCTTAGAAAGGCTACAGGGGTTTTTCTAGACCTGTGTAGGGGTACTAAGACCTATGCAGGGGTACTTAGCCTAAAGATAGGTATGTAGGGGCTTTTAAACTTGTAGGATCTAGGCCTAAGAACCTTAGAAATGAATGTCTTAGAAGGAGAGCAAAATTACCTGTTTCTAACACCCCTCCTTGATTTCTATAGTCCTTACAGGTTCTTTTATAGATAATTAGTAAGGCTTAGAATGAGGATTATAAAGAGACTTTAATTTGATAAAGGTTATGTTATTATAATTCTTTAGTCTTTTGTCGTAGTTTTTTGTTATGTTATTATAACAATTGCTTAGCCTTAGGATAGGTCCTATCCTAGAGCTTACGGTTATATCTTATAACTCCTGTTTTGTTTCTCTATTCTTTAAAGGTAGCCCTAGGGAAGGATTTTGTAAATCCATCTACTAGTTAGTCTTTAGAAGTAGTGTATTCTATGGCTAGAATTCCCTCTTCTATTTGTTGCCTTATAAAGTAGTATCTAATGTCTATATGTTTAACCCTAGAATGGTTTATAGGGTTTTTTAATAGACTAATTACTATAGTATTATTAACTTTTAGCTTAGTAGTAGCTAGCTTGTCTACTGCTTTGTCCTAGGTTTTTAGCTTAATATTACTAAGCAATAGTCTTAGCTATGTAAGCTCTTTTGTACAATAAGCAATTGCTATGTATTCACTTTTATAGCTAGAAAGTGCTATAATAGGCTGCTTTTTTGAACTCTAGCTAATTAGGGAGTTATTATAGAAGAATCTATAACTAGATATGGATTTTCTATCGGTTCTATTACTAGCCTAATCTGCATCTAGATATCCTAGTAGCATAGGGGTACTACTAGCAATATTGCTTAAGGCTAGCAAATTTAGTGGACTTGTAACATTGCTTAAGGCTAGCAAATGTGCTAGACTTAGAACATTACTTAAAGCTAGCAAATCTACTAGACTTGTAACATTGCTTAAAGCTAAGATAAGGGTACCTCTAATCCTTAGAACATAGTCTTATATGCCTATAAGATATCTATATATTCTTTTAAGGGCATTAAAATGCTCCTTAGAAGGATTTAAAGCATACTATAATATTTTTGCAATACTAAATGCTAGATTTAGTCTTGTTTCTAGCATTAGGTACATAAAACTTCCTATGTAGAACTAAAATTGCCTTACTTAGTCTAAGACTTACTATTTAGGATTTTTTTATAGCTCTAGACTAACTTCTATAGGAGTAGTAGTAGGATTAAGTTTTTCTGCTTTATAGTCTTCTAGTATCTTTTTAATAAAGGCTTACTATAAAAGGTATATAGTCCTAGTAGCCCTATTACGTAGGATTTCTATTCCTAGGTAGTAGTAGCATGCTCCTAGGTCTATTGTTTAGAATCTATTAGTAAGGGCAATTTCTATGTTACTAATCACTTGTTTACTACTTCTAAAAATAAGTAGATTATTAACATATATAGCTATAATTGTAGTTTATTGTTTGTTAATAAAAACAGTATAGTCTACATCTATATAGGTAAAACCTATGGATTGTAAGAAGCTATTTAGGGTTTAGTACTAACCCCTAGGGGATTGTTTTAGGCTATATAAGGCCCTATTAAGTTTGCAGACTAGTGGTCCTTTTGAAAATCTAGTAGGCTATTCTACATAGATTTCTTCTTCTAGTTTGCTGTTTAGAAAAGCTATAACTACATCTATTTGCTCTATTTCTAGATTAAAATGGGCTACAATTGCAAAGAGTAGCTTATAGGACATAGGTTTAACTACACTAGCATAGGTCTCTGTATAGTCTATGCTATATTCTTGTGTAAAACCTTTAACAACCTATTTGCTTTTGTATTTAATAACTTATCCACTAGATCTTCTCTTTTTTCTATAGACCTATCGACTTTTTAGTACATTCCTATCCTTAGAAAGAGGCACTAGTGTCTATGTTTCCATTTTTGTAAGGTTATTATACTCTAGGGTTATAGTCTTACTATTTTTTAGCATCTACTGCTTTTATAGCTTAATTGTAGCTTTATAGGTCTTCTTAATTTATTGCTATTGTTCTAGTATAGAATGCTTTGTATGTTGTTGTTAAAGCAATTAGATCTAGTGAGCTAGACAAATCTCTAGAAAATAAGGATTCATTTTCATTGCTAGAGTCTTACTCTAGGCTGTTTCTTCTTCTTCTTCCTCTGTTTAGAAGATATTGCTTAAGTCTAACTATAGACTATCTTCTTAAAGAACATTGCTTAAGTCTAATTCTAGACTTTCCTAGAGAACATTACTTTAATCTAAGAACAGACTATTTCCTTATGTTTAAAAGGTATTGCTAGAGTCTTACTCTAAGCTAGTTCTTGTTTTAAAAACATTGCTTAAGTCTAACTCTAGACTATCTTTTTATGTAGTACCCCTATGTGACTTTATAGAGTTTTACTCTATAAACTACACACTAGAAGTCCTAAACACTTGTTTTTTCTATAGGATTATAGACCCTATAAATGCTATCTCCTTTATACCCTATAAGAGCACATCTAGTAGATCTTTGATTGAATTTACTAGTGACTTTTTCTAGTAATATTGCTAGAAAGCAGAGAGATCCTAGGCTTCTAAGGTAGCCTAGAAAAGGATCCTTTTTATAGTAAAAACTATAAGGGTTTTAGTATCCTATTAAAAAGAAAGGTAATCTATTCCTTAGATAGATTATTGTAGACATTAATTCTACCTATAGGAATTAAGGAAGCTTAGTAGCTAGAAGGGTAGCCTTTAGCTAGTTTGTGATTATCCTATTCTTCCTTTCTACAACTCTATTTTAGTTTAGACTATAAGGAATAGTATTTTTCTAAATAATCCCTACTTGCTTTAGCAATATTTATAGTGCTTAGAATTCTCCTCTATTATCACTTCTTATTCTTTTAATAGAAGTGCTACCTTATTGATTTTCTACTAAGGCTTTAAATTCCTTAAAATTTTTAAGGTTTCTAACTCTGCTTTTAGTAGATAAAACTAAGAATAGCGTGAATAGTTATCTATTATAATAATAGCATAACTAGATCCTCCTAGGCTAGTGGGATTTAATAGTCCTATTAAATCTATGTGAAGTAGTTCTAGGGTAGAGGTACCCCTATTTAGAGAAACTCTTAAAATCTCCTTTATCTTTTTTGCTAGAATGTAAGGTTAACATACAAAAGGGTTTTTTTCCTTATCTAGTAAGGGTAGTCCATTTGTTTTGTTACTAAGGGCTCTAAGGCAATCTTGCTGATTTAGGTGTTCTAGCCTTTTATAGAGAGTTTCTAGGGATATCCTAGAGCCTAAGTTTATAGCCTTGCTTAAGGCTAAGTCCAAATCCTTATTTGTGACATTGCTTAAGGCTAAGTCCAAATCCTTATTTGTGACATTGCTTAAGGCTAAGTCTAAATCCTTGTTTGTAACATTACTTAGGGCTAAGTCCAAATCTTTGTTTGTGACATTGCTTAAGGCTAAGTCTAAGCCTTTGTTTGCAACCTTACTTAAAGCTTTATAGCTGCTTTTTATAGTACTAGGCATTGCTAGTATAGCAACTTTTTCTTTAATAGTAGTAAAGGCTACTATTTAATTCCTTGTATTTATAATGTTAGCTTTAGCATTGCTAAAGTTAACCATTAAATTATGCTAGAGTAGCTGTAGAATAGACAGCAAATTTAAGGCTATGTCTAGAACATAGAGGCATTTTTGTAGAAGCAAAATAGCAGTAGAGTCATCTAGTCTCTCTACTACTAGTAGCACCTTTCTTTTTCCTTTTATACTAATTGTAGAGTTATCTACAATTTGTATAAATGAATTAAAGGGTTTAAAGTCCTAAAATAGGTCTTTAATGCTATTGTAAGGGGTGTTGTAAGACAGGCAACGAGCAATAGGCACGAGTATAGGGGGCAGCTAGTATTGAGACAAATAGCTAAGGAGTCTACGTATAGGGGAGCCTTCCTCTAAAGGTGTACTCCCTAGCCTTTCGGCCGGTAGCTAGCCGAGGCTGCTCCGGCCGCGCTCCGGCACTAGTCCGGCCATGCTCCGCCTGTCAGGTACGTGACATAGCCTCCCCCTTAAAAGCTCTCTTCCACGAGAGCTTGGCTTACGCCTGCAACCTACAAAAACCTCGCAAGGACAAAAAGGCTGAACAGGCGTGGCCGCAAAACCTCAATAGGATAAAAGCGGCAGCCATCTTCATAGCTGGCTATTGTTGTGCTACTGCACGAGGCGGCTTAATCATGCATATAATAAGACAATCTTATTGTTCGTGAGTACAATGAATAGGTCCATTGTTCGGCTGGTCATTGAGTCATCAATTGACGTAGCAGTAGTCCGTATGGTGAATACGACAATAGGGACCAGCAGGTATATCAGCGTTATTCCTCTTCGGCTCGCTTTCCCTCCTTA